>BPLR01016958.1:0-159012 GCA_021605095.1 Caerostris extrusa
CATACTTTTTTGTTATTAAGAAGGCTGCATGGCTTTTTGAGTTCTGTGGAAAATAACTATAGTGAAATGAAATGTTTTTTCCTTTATTTTGATATGTTTTATGACGACCATCTTGTACATTAAAGTAATCAAAAACTAATAATCTAAAAAAGATCTGTCTAATCCGGTAATTTAACGAAATTTTTTTCATAATTATTCTTTTTTCTTTTCAAACCTCAGAATGATTTAAAATATTTATGTGAGATTCTAATTGACATTCTAATTTATGTGACGTTCTAATATCTCACGAGGTATAAAAATCATATCAATGACAAATTATTAAAAGCATCATTGGTTTATCAAATTATTATCAATATATTATCAAATTATTATTAATTTAAAGAGAACTCATAGCTTTCAAAAATTTTTTAAAAAGAGAGAATAATATTATTAACAGAGCAGAGAGAAAATTTTTAAGAATGTTATAGTTAATTCAGAAATGTATTAAATTATAAGAACCCAGCTATTATTAACAAATATATGGTAGCCATTTGACTTTCTGGAGTGCCGGTTATTGCTTTTAAATTTTCCCAAAATGTTCAAGCCCAAGAGCAGCTAAAAATAATATCATCATTATTTTACACTCCACCTACATTGTATAATTTCTTTTTCACTTTTTTGTTTGTTGGTAATTACGAGCAATCTTCGTCTACCTCAAAGTACCATACGATGCATACAGAAGAAATTAAAATCATATTAATGACAAATTACTGGTAAATTTAAGGGACACATACCGCAAATATATGTATATATAAAGGAAACAGATATATTAGATTAAGAAGATTTAAGAATCCTCAAAATAAAATTCTACGAATGTATTAAAAAGCTGTAAAGACAAGTTTATTATTAAAATATATGGTAGATATTTGACTTTTTGGGTATCAATTATTCACTTCATTTTCCCACAATCTTCAAACCCAGAGCAGCTAAAAATAATGCAATCGATATTTTACATTCTACCTACACTGCAGTTGTAATGGTCAGTTGAAAATATGTTAAATATATTCAAATAGGAGTTAAAATTGCCATGATCAGTCATATCCTTTTCCCTTTAACAATATTTCACATTAAAGAGTCACAAAACATCGAAAATATTCACAGAAAAAAAAAAAACCAAACCCTAGCCCAGACAATATTTTCAAAGAAGCCATAAACGTCAGAACTAGGTGACACTGACATACCCAGAAACAATTCAGAAATAACTGAATTATTTCCGCAAGCAATAAACTTCAAATGCAAGATAATAAAATACAACAAATGAACCCTAACCTCCTTCTAACCGTTAGTTGCAGTACCGTATTTTTAAAATTTAAAGTAAATAACTGGGACTGCAGAAAGTCCATTGGCCACCATACTTTTGTTGATAAGAAGCATGGTTTTATAGCTTTTACACATTCGTTGATATAATCAAAGAATATCTTAAGGAATATTTTTTTCTTATTTAATTTTTACTGACGACCATCTTGTAAACTAAAATAATTAAAAGCAAATAATCTAAAGAATTTAATCTAATCAAAGTAATTTAAAGAAAAAGCTTTTTTTTTCATAATTATTCCTTTTATCTTTTTTAAATCCTCAGAATGATTTTAAAATATTTGTGTGAATTCAAATTCACATTCTATTTGGGTGACATTCTTGTATTTCACGAAGTATACAGAAGTAACAAAAGTTATATCAATGAGAAATTAAAAACATTAAATTATTGGTAAATTTAAAGAACACATAGCCTTTTAAAAAAATAAATATAAACAAAACAGGTAAAGAAAAGATTTAAGAATCATTACGGTAAATCTGTACCAAATGTCTAGAAAGCTATAAAGACATGCTTCTTATGAACTAATGTATGGTAGCCATTTGAACTTCTGGAATGACAGTTATTTACTTTATATTTTCCCAAAATGCTCAAGCCCAGAGCAGCTAAAAATAATGTTATCATTATTTTTACATTCCACCTACATTGCATGATTTCTTTTACATTTTTGTTAGTGTTTATGGACAATCTTCATGTACCTCAAAGTATCATATCAGACATACATAAGCAAAAATAAAAATTAAATCATTGACAAGATATTAAAAAACAGCAAATTATTGGTAAATTTAAGGAGAACACATAGTTTTCAAAAAAAAAAAAAAAAATGAAAATACTATAAACGAAAAGAGATATTTAAAAGATAATTAAAGTAAAACGCTACGAATATATTAAAAATTATAAAGGCATGCTTCGTATTAACAAAAGTATGGTGGACATTTGATTTTTCTAGAGTGTCAGTCAAGATTCAAATATTTAATATCAAAAAGAAAATATTTAAATATCTTAATATCTCTTTTTTTATTAAGAATCATTAAAGTAAAACTTTACGAATGAATAAAAAGCTATAAAGAAATGTTACTCATTAATAAAAGTATGGTGGCCATTTTTACTTTTGGGTGGCAATTATTTACTTTAAATTTTTCCAAAATGTTCAAACACAAAGCAGCTAAAAATAATATTATCAATATTTTACCTCCACCTATATTGCAGTTGAAATGGTCAAATGAATATATTTTTAAACCTTAAAATATATTCTAATAAGATTAAAATAGAGATTATGTTAAAATTGGAATAATGGAATGGAATGTTAAAATTGCCATGATCAGTCATATCCTTTCAACTTTAACAATATATTTCAATCTTAACCTGCAAAAAGTCACAAAACATGCAAAAAAAATTCACAGAAAAAACTATCTTCTAGCCCATCAATATTTTAAAAGAAGCCATAAAAGTCAGAACTAGGTGACACTGACATACATAGTAACAATTCAGAAATAACTGAATTATTTCCGCAAGCAATAAACTTCAAATGCAAGGAAATAAAATACAACAAATGAACCCTAACCTCCTTCTAACTGTTAGTTACAGAACGGTATTTTTTGGAGGGGGATCTAAATTTACTTCATCCATGGGTCAAAACAACTCATTTCGAGAAACCCCAGTTCAACATATATAACTCAATACTTGGCAAGCGTCCATGTCTAAATACCGCTAGCGACTCTTCCAACCAGTTGGTTGAGAGATTACTGAAGAAATAGTACCTATAAATAGGAATATCTTCTCTTTTCCTCAGAGTGGTGGAGTCGTAATGTGAAGAGCCATAGCGATTTCGGCATGAAGAGATATACTTGTAAAGGCATAAAATTGTTTTTAATACGCTGAGAGAGACGATAAGTTTTTTAGTGTCCCTTTTTATTATCGTAGTTTTTGAATGATAAGTTTCGTCTATTTCTGATAAGGCCATATTTAGCGTTACCTAAAGCAAATAGATGGGGAAATATGGCAAATAAAAAATCTACATAATCACACAAAAATAATAAGTTTATAGCAAAAAAATAAATAATTTTTCAAATCTATAATCTTTTGATTTTTTAATCGTACTGGGGAATTCTCCACATTTAGCCCTAAATGTTTCTGCTTCAGCAAAAAATCTTATGTTTGATGCTCTTTATCTCAGAAAATAGTTATCTTAAATGTTTCTTACATCAAAAACAGAGTTGAGCTAAAAGCGTCAATAGCGCAAATGCTGCATTCACAGTAGAGTAATCAGGTGAGGGTATATCCAATTGTAACGAAGGTTATGTCTATTTTTTTGTAGTTGAAATAAAACTTTATTTCCAAGTGCAGCTAGCAATGCAGAAGCAGTTATCTTTATTGACATAAGCAAGGGTTACCCATTAAGCAGTTACTCATTTAGCACTACACAGTGGGCCGTGTAGCTTGGATATAGGCTACGGACGCGAGTAACACTACCCTCACAACACTCTACGATCCTTTTAGATAGAGACCTATGGTTTAAAGTGGATTCCGGCTTTACATGGATGTTTGCAGTGGCAAACATCCATAAGCCGGGATTCGAACCCCTAAACCTGTAGTACCGAGCGCCAGAAAGCTACTCACTCACGATATTTTTATTTTCTTGTACACTTCAGGGGATACGACAACAACAATTTGTGTTACTAATTTATTTTATACGAAAATCATTTACCCACACTTACCATAGTATGTGCATGAAAATTGGCTTAATTTCATTAATTAATTTTAGATGCAGATGCCTCTATACAGAGAAAATTAATTTATGTTCAATCTGTCCTAAGTATGTATTTGAAATAATTATAAAAAGTACTTTAATAAGTATGTATCATATGATTTTTGATACGCAATAAATGCATGCAATAGTTTGATATTAAAATTGCAGAGAATTATTTAAAATATAGCAATGCTTGTTAAAAAAATATTTGAAATCTTTCTGCAACAATCTACACATCTGGAAGTAGAATAATATTTTTAATATCCAACGAGTTACATACTAGGAAAAAATTTACCTCTCAATTTTTCAATATGTAAAGTCCAGTTGCAATTACGTTATGCCCGGATTGTTTAGTATCTTTAAATATATGAACTAAATCTCACTGAGATCCTCTCCGAAGAAGATGAAAGTTCTAAATCAAGATACTAAAAAGGAAAGAAGGACTGGAAAGGATTTATGGGAGCCATTTATATGCCGACTTAAATCGTTATAGGTAGAAGTTGAAAATGCAAAGCATTTATTCATCTGTGAACTGTAAATATGTACAAAAAAAAATACTGATACAAAATATCCGTATTTTTAAATACTCTATCTATGTATATTTATATACATTCAAAATTTTAAACATATGCATGTCATATGATTTTGATTTAGATTATAAATGCATATATATATATTTTATACAAAAATTATGTACTTTAAAATATGGTATCAAAAAAGCCACACAATATTGCACGAACTAAAAGCAGTATTTCAAATAGTTGAATCGAAATGTCACTTATGAAAAAAAATTGAATCTTTCTGTAACAATCTTACAAATCTGGAAGTAGAATAATATTTTCCATATCCAGCGAGTTACATACAATTGGAGGAAAATAAAATTATCCCTCTCAATTTTCAATTCAGTAAAAGAACTCAATTGACGAGGTTTCTTTTTTTTTTAAAACATACGTTATGCCCGGATTGATACTAAAAGTCTCATCTTTCGATGCTTAGTCTGTGAAAAAATTTTTAAATCTCAAGATCTAGGTTCTCGGGATCTTCTCCAAAGAAGAAAAATTATCTCTCAAGTTTTGCAACAAGATACTAAAAGGGGAAAAAGAAGGACTAGGAAAGGATTTATGGGAGTCATTTATATGCCGACTTCAAAGTAACGTTATAGGTAGAAGTTGAAAATGCAAAGCATTTATTCGATGCTTTTGGAACGGATAAATTTTTGCCTACACAAAGTTTCGAAAAAAAAAAATACTGAAAAAAAAAAAAAAAAGGAATCTGTGAAAAGTTATTTTTAAATACTTTAAAAGTAACTTTGTATACTTTTAAATCTTCAAAAAATTTAAATAAATAAATAAATAAGGATATACACATTATGTGAGAAATTATTATTTATAGTAGAGTTATTATATGTATGTATGTAATATATATATATATATATATATATATATATATATATAATGTCCCAATGAGTTCACATTTGTACTGAAGATACTCAAGAAAGAGGAAACGATATGGTATCAAAAAAAGTCCAAAGTATATTAATAGATGGCGCTGTAAGCGGACTAAAAAAGTAATTCGGCTGCCAGTGATAGTTTGAATCAAAAAATGGCATCGTATTTGAGATGAGTTGCACATTAAACCAACTGTAATGCTCAATGTGTTGGATTGTTTCGTTTTTGACGGAAAAAATGCCTTCCAAGTCATTCAACAGTTGTGACATTGTGAGTGGAAAGCCCATCCACCACGGCAAGTCATACCCAATTGGATGGGAAAATATGCCACACCGTTTTCCCTTACTTCAAGTATCTTCAGTTAAAATGTGAACTCATAGTGACGAGTGTTTCTTTTTTTTTACAGCATTTTGAAAGTGGGACTTTAATTATAATCACCTTGTATTTTGATACTAAAATTGCAGAGAAGTATTTAAAAAAAAACAAAGTCTGTTATAGAAAATTCTGAAATATTTTGCAACAATCTACAAATCTGGAAGTAGAATAATATTTTCAATATCCAACGAGTTACATACTAGGAAAAAATTATCTCTCAATTTTTCACTACGTTAGTGCAATTGCTAGCGTACGTATGCCTGGATTGATAAAACTCTCGATACTTACTCGGAAAATGAAGTTAAATCTCAAGAGGAGTCCTCGAGATCCCTCTCCAAAGAAGATGAAAGTTTCGCAACAAGATACTGAAAGGGGAAAAAAGAAGGACTGGAAAGGATTTATGGCAGCCATTTATACTCCGAGTTCAAAGTTACTTTATAGGCAGAAGTTGAAAATGCAAAGCATTTATTCGATGCATTTTGGAACGAGAAGATTTTTGCCTACACAAAGTTCTGGAGAAAAAAATCTATCAAAAGTTACTATGCTTTTAAATTTACAAAATAAAAAACAAAGATTTACACATCATATAAGCTTTTATTCTATAGAAAAAAAATATTTAATGTCTGTGGCTGCTGATGATTTGTTTTGTTGAACTATAGTTGAACATTGATTTTTTTGTTGATACATACATACATTTTTGACTTTGAGGGTACACATTAGCAACACATTAGCGTGATTACTATAGCATTTTATATAGGATGCTATGTGTTAATTTTTGATATGTGTAAATTAAGCTATGTACCGGATGTTACCCTTATTAAATTGACCGTAATTTTGAATCGTGACATATAATATGTTTATTGAGTGCCTATCGAATTGAATTCCTTAAAGATTTCAGTTATTTTTTTTCTATGTACATCTATTATGAATAATATTTTTGTGCATGAAGTTAAAATTTCAAATTTAGTATGCATATGTATAATATATTCACATTAACAAGCATTAAAATTAAATTTTAATATTTACGGATTTTCCTCAAAGCGTTGAATTCAACTGTCATTAAAACTAACGAAACACTTATCTATTAGCACTGAGTTGTGAAGCATTGTTAAAATTAACTTCTAAATTGTGGTTGAATTTAACCAGCGGTATAACTAATACTTTTTATGTCGCAGAGGTTAGGTGCCACCGTTAAAATTAACCATTAATTTTCCTTTCCTCAACTAGTTCCCATTAGCATGTTTAATTAATTAAAATTAATATTAGCATAAGCTTACCACCGACTGTTTAAAAAGTAGTTAGTCTAAAAAGTCGTCTAGCTTCATCAATTCAGAAATCATTTATTATAATCGTTAATAGTAGCTTCCAATCAATTCATCGTTAATTTAATAAAGATTTATTAGTTAAATAGAATATCATGGAATGAAATTATTCTAAATTCTAACAGCTTCTAGAAGAAATAACAATAAAACATAGAGTTGCTTTAAAATTCGTTACGATCAATGAAACAAGTTTTAATCTACCATTTCTTTCATTAAATTCCGGGGAAAAAAAGTGATAAAATATGGTTAAATTTCAATCGTTACCATAAATGGTAATTACCGATTAATTTTATGTACTTACTTGATTTCATAGTATGCAATTGATAACAAATTTTTGTAAAATAATTATGTTATAAATTTTTTTTTTTTTTTTTTTTTCTGGTTTATATGATTTATCATTCGTCAGAAAAAAATGATTGTATTTCGATTTCCAATCCAAACTTAAATATTTTCCAATACCATGTCATCACTGTTTAGATAACCAGATATAAATAAAACTGTTAAAATATGTCGATATGGTGAAATCCTTTTATCGATAAATTTATGTGTTAAGTGAAGAATATTAAATATATTTCAAGTCGTATTTACATAATTGAATAAAAAAATAAATGCCTAAGAGCTTCACAAACTCAGTTAGAATTGGAAACAGATCTCTTATGTTTTATTGGAAATGAAATTGATTCAAAGGCATATCGATTTGAGAAGAATTCATATTTAACAGGTGAATTGAAGTACCAAAACTGAATTAAAACATTTAAAATAAAATAAGATTACTTTATATAGATTATATTAGAGCTGATAGAATATGTTTTAATTATTAAACTAGATTGTCAATAGAAGTTATAAATTTTTAAGATTTAACTACATTTTTAAAAACAATTTCTACATTATAATTCTCTCTTTCAAGAACATTATTACTGAAATATTCAGTTACATTATTATTTTTACAAAATATCAGGAATATTGATTTTAAGGAATATCTTAATTGTTTAAGTATTATCTTAATTTTTATTGGAAATGAAATTGATTCAAAAACATATCGGTTTAAGAGAAATTATATTTAACAGCTGAAATGTTAAGTGCTGAAACTGAATTAAAACATTTAATATAAATTAAGATTATTTTACATATATGACGTTAGTGCTGATGCAACGTGTTTTAATCATTAAACTAGATTGTTAATAGAAATTACAAGAAACTTTAACGATTTAACTACATTATTTGAAATTAACGAATTTATAATTCTATCTATTCTATTATATTATTGGGGCCTGAATGGCCGAGTGTCTAGTGCTCTGGCGTTCGGTGCCACAGGTTTCGAGTTCGAGTCCCGGCGGTGCCATTGCTCAGAATCCACTTTAAGCCGTAGGTCCCGGTCTCCTATGACTGTAAAAGAGCGTCACAAAGCCAAAGTCAGACTTCTACCTATGGATGCTCCATCAGAACAGAAGCTGCTTCCCTCCTTCCATGAGGGGATACGACGACGACAACAACAACAAATATATTATTGAATTATTCAGTTACAAAATTTTATGATGAAAATATCAGGAATATTAATTTTAATCAATTATCTTAATTATTTATATATTATCTTCATTTTAATTGGAAATGAAATTGATCCCAAAACATATTTGTTTATGAGAATTCATATTTGAGAGGGGAATGCAAGTACTGAAATTGAATTAAAACATTTAATATAAAAATAAGATAGGATCAATCAATAAAATCAATAAATCAATTAAATATGTAAGATTATTTTATATAAATGACGTTAGTGCTGATACAATATATTTTAATTATTAAACTGGATTGTTAATAGAAATTACAAGAAACTTAAATAAATTAACTATATTATTTGAAATTATTACGTTATAATTCTAACTATTCTATTATATTCTAATACATGCTGTTGTTATTTCTTGTTGACAGCAACATTTAAACTAAGTCCAAGAACCCATGGGGTCACATGGGAAATGGGAAAGGGGAGGCAACTTCCGTTGGGATGCAGCACCCGTAGGTAGAAGTCTGACTTGGCTCCGTGACGCTGACTGTTTACAGGTTAGGATTGTCAGCCCTACGCCCAACGCTCTGCAGTCATATTAGACCAGGACCTACGGCTTAAAGTGGATTCTGAACCATGGCATCGATCACCAGAGTGCTAGCCATTCGCCCACCAAGCCCATTCTTATATATTATTACTAAATTATTCAGTTACAAAATTTTATGATGAAAATATCAGGAATATTAATTTTAATTAATTATCTTTCTTACTTATTATCATTGATTGAATTAAAATTATATAAATTTAAATGACATTTTAAAAATAAATGAATACAATTTTATTTTTACAATGATGTTGTTACATTTGTTGCATACAATGATTTGTTAAATTTTTAGACTTTTATTCATAAAAAAAAAAAAAAAAAATTCGTCTGTTATGTATTTTAACACAGTTTCTTTCCATTATATATCACAAAAGAAATTTTTTAAACATTATTTATTGAAAATAATTTATTCCAATTTATTTAATGATTTATATATATACAAAATTCCGTAAGAAATCAATAAATTAATCAAAGCACGTAAGTCTTATAGCTTTTTGCAGTATAAAGAAATGATATTCTAAATACGAATTTAAAGAAAATATTTTTCTAAAAATTATGTTTTTATACAAATTTTCCATTTCTTTTTTAATAAATTTGAAATAAATAATTTGCTAATACGTCATATAAATAATACGTATGTTAATTACTTAAATAATATGAACATTATTAGATTATGCCAGTAAACAAATTATTGAATTAATATTAATTCCAAATTAATAAAATAAAATTTTCAGTTCATAAACTTTTCTGTTTCAGCTCATAGTTTATCGATTGAATATTAACATATTTAGTTAATGTCGTATTAAACATGGTTATTATTTTACAAAACTATTTATTAAAGAATAAATAAATATTTATATATTATTATAGTCTAACCACATACAATAACCTCACGTGATTGTTTATTGAAAAAATAAAATGAGAAATTACATAAACACATTGTAAAAATACTAATTAAAATAAAATTTTTGATAAATGAATATATTTTTATTTCACATTGCATAAATATGGATTTAAAAATTATGATATAAACATTTTTTTTTTCCATTCTATAACTGATATATATTTTTCAAATTAAATAAAGCAATAAATTACACCATATATCTTTAAAGTCAGGACTTTTATATTGAAACTTAGCTTTCACCTTTAACGACTACATTTCAAAATTTATTTTAATATATTTATAACAAAATATGAAATGTATTCAGTATTACAAAAAAAACTTTTCTTTTTATCTCTGCATGTCAAGACATGTTCGAAATAAATGTGATAAAAAGGGGATACTTTTCACAAAAAGGTATGCAAATAATGTTTTTCGAGCAAGATCTCTAAGAAAGGAAAATGTCTGCGCATCAAGATTGATGTCCTACATTAATTTTAAAGCCACCGCAAAGTTTGATAAATTGCCCCATCCGCCGTCAAAAAAACCGAACAATGTATATTTATTGAATTTCTGTTGCATAGACAAATGTGATGATTTGCATCACTTAAGAAGGCAATTCTATCCATGACTTGTGCTGCATCTGAAAATTTATATATGCAATGAGCAAGCAGTTTACATTACTTTGGGATAATTGTATGCACTTATATTAATTATATATTAATGAGACAAGCATATAATATGCGTTGAATTTTACATAGAGATTTTTGTATTTATTGGATTTCTGTTGCATGTGATCTGCATTGTTTAAAAACGTCAATTCTATGCCCTGACTTCCACTTTTAACTGTAACAGAAAATTTATATATGCAATGAGCAAGCAGTTTACATTACTTTGGGATAATTGTATGCACTTATATTAATTATATATTAATGAGACAAGCATATAATATGCGTTGAATTTTTACATAAATTTTTGTATTTATTGGATTTCTGTTGCATGTGATCTGCATTGTTTAAAAACGTCAATTCTATGCCCTGACTTCCACTTTTAACTGTAACTGAAAATATATATAAGCAATAAGCAAGCAGTTTGCTATCGTTGGAATGATTATATGCATTTTAAATTAATTGTATAATTAATGCGACAAGCATAGAATATGTTTTCAATTTTACATAGCAATTTTGGTACAGAAAATGATCCTTCTCCCTTTCCTACCTGGAGCCTGATGGACTGACTTTGGAACCTACAGGTCATGGAAACAAATAAAGAAACGCTTAGTTTATATTTTCTTACTGCGATTCGAACCCATTCACACGAGTTAAAATCTCAGCGCATTAACTATGAGGCCTTCTTGGTGAGGAATGCCAACCAATACATATAAACAATTTTGAATTTCATAAGTAATCAATTGCCCTTACTTTCTGTAAAGGCCCAATATTATGTACAAGTTTTAATTTTTCAACCCAATTGTTAATAAAGAAGACATTAAAAAAATTTACTTTTATACATAAAGTTGTTGTTTAAAGGTTTTTAACTGAGAAATTTGTGAGCAGATATTGAGCAAAATTTCTTATTGAAAAAATATGATTGAATATTATTATTATCGTGGTAAAATGAGATTATTTAAATACGATAAAATATTATTATTATTAAAAAAGAAAATAATTTTAACATTATTGTGATAGAATATTATAAAATACTATAAAATACCATTCTTAAAATACGATAGAATATTATTATTTTTTGTTATAGAATATTATTATTAAAATACGTCAAAATATTATTCTTAAAATACAAATAGAAGTATTATTATTGTGACAGAATGGTATCTTTTAAATACGATAGAATATTATGGTGACAGAATGATCGTATTTTATTATTTTATCGTATTTAAATAGAATAAATTATTATTCTTAAAAATATGATAGAATATTTTATCAATGTGATTTAATAATAATATTAAATTTCAACAAGATATCCTTCTTAAAATACGACAGAATATTATTATCATTATTATATAATAATATTATTGAAATATGAAAAAATATCTTTCTTTAACAGCGATAGAATATTATTATTATTGTAACAGAATGGTATTATTTAATGCGATAAAAAATTATCATTGTAATTGAATAATATTAAATTACCATAAAATATCTTTCTTCAGATACGATGGAATATAATTTTTATTGTGGTAGCATAGCATTATTAAAACACGATTAAATATTAATCTTATACGATAAGATATGTTTCTTAAAATGCGATGGAATATTATTATTTTTGCAAGAGAATGGTATTATTTTTAATACGATAAAATATTATTCTTAAAATAAGATAGAATATCAGCATCATTGTGATTGAATACTGTTATTAAAATACTATAAAATATCTTTCTTTCAATAAGATAGAATATTATTTTTATTATGATAGTATAGTATTATTAAAATACGATGAAATATCCTTCTTAAAATACGATAGAATATTATTTTTATTGTGATAGAATATTATTATTAAAACGCTATAAAGTATTATTCTTAAATACGTTAAAGTTTGGTAAAAAATGGCAAAACCTTCTTAACATGCAATAGTATGTATTATTTTTGAAACAGAATGGTCTTATTTAAATACGATAAAATATTATTCTTGAAATACGATAGAATATTATTCTCATTATTTACTTATCCTAATAATTATTATGATAATAATTATAATTTTTATTGAGTAACATAGAATAAAACATAACTGAGATGTTAAAACAATAGGTTAAATAGTACAATTTTATTTGCAATGTTTCATTTATTTTGTAACATTATTGACTTTTTTTGGCACAGTAAAAATAACATATGTAGTCATATGTAGGTCAAAATATTTATAGTACAAATCTGCATTGCAAATTTATGTTTGAGTCGTCTGGAAAATTATATATATTTACTTTTAACAATAACAATAAAATCAGCACGTTTAGCAATCGCTTATTACGATTAAATATTTATAACGAAATGAAAAGATAAAAATATACATCTCATGCAAAGTCATGGAATGGTAATTTTTAAACTGTTTAATTTTTTATAAAGTGAAACCTGACAAAATATTTCTATGTATCACATCAACCTGTTTACCTCATGTGCAGAAACGTGACACATAACGCGTTTTCTCTGAGGACATAAAATGGCCATAAACCTTTTCCTGTCTTATTATTAATATTGTGACGGAATAATATTATTAAAATGCAATAAAATATCATTCTTAAAGTATGATAGGATATTATTATTATTATTATTGTGATAGAATAATATTATTAAAATACGAGAAAATATCATTCTTAATATAAAAATATCAATCTTAGGACATATAATTATTATTGTTATAGAATTATATTATTAAAATACGATAAAATTCCATTTTTAAATTACAATAGGATTTATTATTATTATTATTATTGTGATAGAATAATATCATTAAAATACGAAAAAATATCATTATTAAATTACGATATATTATTATTATTATTGTATTAGAATAATATTATTCAAATACAATAAAATTCTTAAAGTAACATAGAATATTATTGTTATTATTGTGATAGAATAATATTATTAAAATGCGATAAAATATAATTTTCAAAGTAAGATAGAATTTTATTATTATTATTGTGATAGAATAATATTAATAAAATACTAGAAAATATCATTATTAAATTACCATAATATTATTATTATTGTAATAGAATACTATTATTAAAATACAATATATTATTAGATTGTAATAGTGTAATATTATTAAAACATGGTAAAATATCATTCTTAAAGTGAGATCGAATATTATTATTATTGTGATGAAATAATAGCATTAAAATACTATAAAATATCATTCTTAATGTATGATATTTGTAATATTTCATTAATATTCCCTTATTGAATTTCTGACACAGTATAAATAGCAGTTATACATAATTAGGTCAAAATATTTATAGTCTGAATCTGCATTGCAAAATTATGTTGAATCGTCTGAAAAATTATCTTTATTTATTTTTATCAAAATTGTAGACATTCCATTATAATAACATTAAAATGAGTACATTTAGCAGTCGCTTATTACGATTAAATATTTATAATAAAATATAAAGATAAAAATATATATCACAATGTTCAGTCATGGAATGGTAATTTTTCATCAGTTTAATTTTTACAAAGGGAAAACCTGACAAAATATTTCCATGGCTGACATCAATCTGTTTACCTCACAGAGCAGAAACTTGACACCTAATCTACTTTTTACAGAGGGGCATAAACTAGTCATGAACCTTTTCTCTGCTTGCCTCAAGGAAGGGCAGCAATTATCCAAACTCACGCAACGAAAACAGAGAGAAATTTGCTCTCCAAATCATGACATCTCTATTTGTAACGCCCTCGCGCTATCAGTTTAGTTTGAATGAAGACATGTTTATTGCTGGCAAATAACAGTTTGAATATGTATTTCACAAGCAAAAGTAAATTTTAATACAAATCATGAACAAATATACAGAAAATATTCTCAGTAGCATGTCCGGGAAAAATAATTCGAAAGTTATAAATAATATATAATTCATATAATATAATATAAAATAAGGCGTAAATAATATATAAGGCTATTTTTATTAAGGTTATTCCCAGTTGTGTGTCTGGGAAAAATAATGAAAAAGTTATAAACAATATTTAATGTAATATAAGGACGTAAATAATACATTTAATGCTATTTTTATATTTATTATATATATTTTTTATTAATATATTTTATATTTTTTAATATATTTATATAACGTAATATATTTGAGGCTATATTTATATATATTTTTATTAATTTAATTTTTATATTTTATAAAATAATATATTTAATAATATATCTTTTTATTTAATATATATATATATAAGGCGTTATATTAAAAATGAACAAGTTATTTAGTGTTTTATTGAATTTTTATAGAAAGCAAGTGCAAAAATGTGTAATTAAATAATTTCTATTGACTGATTATGGGGTCCTGATGGCCGAGTGACTAGCGCCCTATCGCTCGGTGACACAGGTTTCGGGTTCGGTTCCCGGTGATGCATTGGCTGTTTATAGTACCTCTGAAGACACTTTAAACTGTAGGACCCCGTCTAATACAATCGTAGAGCGTTGTTGTGGTGGTGTGACTAGCGTCAGTTGCATATCTTCTAACCCTGGGTAGTGTTCAATGAGTAACAGCACTGAAGCCTTTGTTTATGTTAAAGATGAACTGTAATTATCCAAACTGTTCAGCAATTATCCAAACTCACGCAACGAAAACGAAGAGCGGAATAAATTTGCTTTCCAAATCATACCATGTCAATCTGTAACGCCCTCGTACCATGGGTTTGGTTTGAATACAGACACGTTTATTGCTACCAAATACTATTTCACAAACAAACGTAAATTTTAATGTAAATCATGAACAAATATACCGTGCATATTTCCAATACGATAGAATAATATTATAACATGATAGTATTATTAAACTTAAAATATTATAGATAGTAAATTAACTATATGATTATTAAAACATGACAAGAATATTATTAACATTGCAATTGAATAATATTATTAGATTACAATAGAATATCTTTCTTTAAATACCAGAGAATACTATTTTAATTATAGTAGAATAGTATTATTAAAACACGATAAAATAATCATTCTTAAAATACGATAGAATAATATTACTGAAATAGGATAAAATATTATTCATTAAAATACAAAATATTATTATCATTGTTACAGCATCGTATTTTATAAATACGATAAAATATTCTTAAAATACGAAAGATTATTACTTTTAAAAATACGATACAATATAATTCTTATTTATTTATTATTTTTATTAGGTAACATAGAATAAAATATGACTGAGATAGTAAAAAGATAGGTTAAATAGTGCAATTTAATTTGTAATATTTCATCAGTATTGGAACAACACTGACTTTTTGACATAGCACGAATAACGGTTTTACATATGTAGGTCAAAATATTTATAGTCTAAATCTGCATTGCAAAATTATGCTGAATCTTCTGAAAAATTATTTACATTTATTTTTAACAATAAAAATAAAATGAGTTCATTTAGCAGTCGTTTATTATGATTAAATATTTATAAAGATAAAAATATACAATCACATGCCAAGTCATGGAATGGTAATTTTTCAACGGAATAAATTTTTATTTTTTACAAAGCGAAACCTGACAAAATATTTCCATGACTGACATCAATCTGTTTACCTCACAGAGCAGAAACTTGACACCTAATCTACTTTTTACAGAGGGGGATAAACTAGTCATGAACCTTTTCTCTGCTTGCCTCAAGGAAGGGCAGCAATTATCCAAACTCACGCAATGAAAACAGAGAGGAATAAATTTGCTCTCCAAATCATGATATGTCTATTTGTAACGCCCTCCTGCTAAACGTTTGTTAAATAAAGACATGTTTATTGCTGGTGAATAATATTTCAGTATATATTTCACAAACAAACATAAATTTTAACGTAAATCACGAACAAACATGCAGTGAATATTGCCTGTAGCGCGTCAGGGAAAAATAATTTAGAGTTATCTTCATATTTGTTTATATGAACAAGATATAATTCAGATATTATAATATCAAATAGTATATTTAAGGTGATATATTAAAAATGATTACGTTACTTAGTATTTTATTGAATTTTTATAGAACTCAAGTACAAAAATGGGTAATTAAATAATTATTAATTATTGAATTTTATAAAATTCATGTCTGCAATTAGGTTTAAATATTTTACAATATATAGGTATATGTATATTTTAATAGACAGTAGAACCTCTTTAAGTCCTTCGATAAGTCGAAAACCTCCAAAACTCGAAAAAAAAAATTTTGTTTCCTTCCCTTCAAGCCCCAAACCTCCATTACTCGAAATATCAACCTTCTATAAGTAGAAATAATGAGTCAATCCCCACAAGCCATTTTGAGATATATTTTCCCTCCGTAACTCGAAAAAAAAAAATTCGACCTCTGTATCTCGAACATTAGCAATGTTTGATTTCACAACCTTTACAACTCTATCATTTGAAACTAATTACATGTATAGCTCGAAGAAAAATAAGTTACCAACTTTAAGGATTTGCCGACAATTCACGTCATTGTTTCTTAGAAAACAATGTATGAGTTTATAATAAATAGAATAACCAATTTTATGAAACAACAAGTCGGAAGAAAAAGAATTTTCTGCTCTTTACAACTTAGATAATGCTATAGATAGAGAACGATCGAAATGCTAAAGCAAAATAAAAAAAAATAAGAACTGACTTTTTTAATACATAATATTTTTAATTTTAAGGTTGTTTCGGAATTATTTTGATTTTTATTATAAGACATAATATAACTTTTAAGTTGCCAATAAACATGTTATAAACCTAAAGACATATGACGGTTTAAAGAAAAATTGAAGCATCATGACAATGGCCACTGTCTTAGTATCCCTGTATTGGTTGGACATAAAAAGTCATAAACATTTCCTGCACCAACACAATTCCTCAATCACCTAATCACACGCGAAGAAAACCTCTCTCAGACAAACACCCGAAAGAAATTCCTTCCCACCGAGGATTGATGTGCAGTTTTATTTTTAAAACCGGCCAAACAGATGACAGATTACCAGCTTAAATGAGGAAACAAAAATTCCCTTACCTTCTTCTTTTCTTTTTTAAAAAACCTCGCCAACACGAGTTTTGTTTTCCGAAATGAGCCCGCAATTTATTTGCTCCTGGGATGACGAAGACGGAAGGGCTTCAATTTATTTCCAGAGGAGGATTTTCTTCCACTCCTGGCGGCATGGACGCACCACTCTTGCTGCTGTTGCTCCAGTAAAAGAGTGAGATTGGACAATAAAGCTGGGTTTGAGAGCTCGCGGCGTGTTCTAATAAGAGCCAGCTGAGAGCGGCACTGTTTCTCGCGAAAGGTTTGACGTTGCTCTTATTTATGGAAAAGGATATTAGAGATTTTGAATATTAGCGGCCATCAGGCAGTTTGTTCCTTTATACAATATTCAAGCTGGTTTATATCCATTCAGTCTCTGAAATATTAGTGATGAGATATCACTTCGATTGCCTACTTCTGTATTGTATACATTTAACTCCTGCTTAAGTTAACTGCATACATAAAATAGTAAAAGTTCAATATTTTTTTTAAATGAATTAAGTTACGAAATATTAATGGTGAGGTATCACTTTAAGAGCATACTTCTGTATTGTATACTTTTCATTCATGCTTATGTTATTTGTATAATAACAATAGAATACTTTACGTTAGTGTTTTTTTAAAAACTAATTTATTTACGAAATAATAGTGGTGAGAAATCACTTCGACAACCTACTTTTGTATTGTATACTTTTCACTCATGCTTTTGTTAGTTGTATAATAATAAGAAGATTCAAATTAGATTTTTTTAAAACTAGTTAGGTTACGAAATATTAATGGGGAACATTACCTATAGCAATATCTATTTCATTTTTTTTTTAATCTTTATATCAGAAAGTCTGTAAAATAATATAAAAATTCAAGACGATGTTTACAGAAACATTGATGCATCATGACGATGGCCACTGTCTTAGTATCCCTGTTCTAATTGGACATAGTAAAAGACGTAACTATCTCCTGCACCAACACAACTCCGCAATCGCCTAAACACACGCAATGAAATTGAAAGAAAGCCCTTCAAACCTAGGATTGATGAGCGGCTTTATTTTTAAAACAGGCAAAGAGATGACAGATTACCAGCTTAAATTAGGAAACAAAAATTTCTTACCTTCTTTTTAAAAAACCTCGCCAACACGAGTTTGTGCGTTCCGAAATCAACCCGCAATTTATTGCTCCTGGGATGACGAAGTCGGGTGGATGTCAATTTATTTCTAGGAGGAGGATATTCTTCTCCTCCTGGTGTCCTGGTGACATGGACGTCAACTCTTTCTGCTGTTGTTCTCCAAAAGAGAGAGATTGGACGATAAAGCCGGGCGGAGAGCTCGCGGCGTGTTCAAATAAGAGCGAGCTGAGAGCGGTACTGTTTCTCCGCGAAAGTTTTGGCGTTGCTCTTATTTATGGAAGATGAGCATACTGCAATGCATAATTCCTCTTATGCGTATGTTATGATTATCTCATCTGTTCTTCCTATTATTAATACTATACAAATAACAAAAGCATGAGTGAAAAGTATAAAATACAGAAATAGGTTATTGATATGTTTTTTCAAAACTAATATATGGTAAATTAATTAATTTAAATACAAAACTAATTTGAATCTTCCTATTAATCTACTTTAAGCTGTGGGTACCGGTCTAAATAGCCTAAAGTGTTCATAAAATGATCATAAAGCGACAAACCAAATCAAATCAAATTATTACTTAACTGCATCACATTTTTTTTATCTAACTACAGCATTATCAATTTCATTTTTTTTTTTAATTTTCGTCTAAATCGGAAAAAATACAAAAAAAAAAAAAAAAAAAAAGAAAAAAAAACATAGACACAGGACTGTTTAAGGAAAAACTGATTCATCATGACTATGGCAACTGTCTCAGTATACTACAAGTCGGACATAAAAAAAGACATAAATAATTCATGGATTCCACAAAACTCCGCAATCACCTAAACACACGCAAAGAAAATCCTTCCCACCGAGGATGGATGTGCAGCTTTATGTTTAAAACTAGCCAAGAAAGATGACAGATGATCGGCTTAAATGAGGAAACAAAAATTCCCTTACCTTCTTCTTTTCTTTTTTAAAAAACCTCGCCAACACGCGTTTCCGAAATGAGCCCGCAATTTATTTGCTTGTGGGATGACGAAGACGGGAGGGTTTCAATTTATTTCCGGAGGAGGATTTTCTTCTACTCCTGGCGGCATGGACGCACCACTCTTGCTGCTGTTGCTCCAAGAAAGCGAGAGAGATTGGACGACAAAGCCGGGTGGAGAGCTCGCGACGTGTTCTAATAAGAGCGAGCTGAGAGCGGAATGAACTGTTTCTTCGCGAAAGTTTTGACGTTGCTCTTATTCTCTTACTCATTGCTCTTATCTTTAGAAGGATATTAGAGATTGTGAAATTTAGCGCTCATAAAACATTTTTTTCTTTAGAAACTGGCATTGATTTTTATACATTTTTCATGCCGGTTTGGTCAAATTAGTTCCTGTAATATTAGTGATGAGACATCACTTGAATAGCCTACTTCTGTATTGTATACTTTTAACTCATGCTTGTGTTAGTTGTATTATAATAATATTAAGATTGAAATTAGTCCTGTGTTTATTTAAACGTGACTAGCGCTCTATATCGGTACCACAGGTTTCGGGTTCAAATACCGGCGGTGTCGTGGTGTTTATGGTTCGAATCCACTTTAAGCCACATGTCCTCGAATTCATATGACCGTAGAGCGTCACAGAGACCTATCAGACTTTTTTCACCCACATCATTCCCAAACTGTGAAGGGAAACTCATCTTTAGGCAGCTATAGTGTAGTAGTAGTAAACTAATTAATTTACGAAATAATATATGGTGAGGTATCACTTAAATTGTATTGTATACTTCTGTACTGTATACTTTTCGTTCATTTTTTTTGTTCGTTGTATAATAATAATAGGAAGATTCAAATTAGATTTTTTAAACTAATAAAGTCACGAAATATTAATTGAGAGCATTAAGTATAGCATTATCTATTCCATTTTTTTAAAAATCTTTCGTCTAAATTGGAAAGTCTGTAAAAAATATAAAAATTCTAGACATATGTCTCTTTAAAGAAACATAGATTCATCAGGACAATGGCCTCTGTCTTAGAATCTCTGTACTAGTTGGACATAAAAAAAAAACATAACCATTTCCTGCACCAACAAAACTCCGTAATCACGTAAACACACGCAAATAAAATCTGTCTCAGACAAACACCCGAAAGAAACTCCTTCCCACCGAGGATTGATGTGCAGCTTTGTTTTTAAAACCACCCAAAGAGATGACAGATGACCGGCTTAAATTAAGGAAACAAAAATTCCCTTACCTTCTTTTCTTTTTCTTTTTTAACAATCCTCGCCGACACGAGTTGTGTGTTTCCGAAATGAGCCCGCGATTTATTTGCTTGTGGGATGACGAAGACGAAAGGGTTTCAATTTATTTCTAGAGGAGGGATTTTGCTTTTACTCCTGGCGGCATGGAGGCCACCCTTGCTGTTGTTGCTCCAGGAAAAGAGAGAGAGAGATTGGACGATAAAGCTGGGTTTAGGGCTCGCGGCGTCTTTTAATAACAGTCAGCTGAGAGCGGAATGGCGCAAGGCACTGTTTCTCGCGAAAGTTTTGACGTTGCTCTTATTTGTGGAAAAGGATATTAGAGATTTTGAAATTTAGCGGCCATCAAACAGTTTGTTTTCTTTATACATCGTTATTGATTGCTAAGCTAGTTTGAGTTCAATTAGTTTTAGAAGTATTAGTTGCGAGAAATCACTTCAATAACTTACTTCTGCATTGTATACTTTTCACTCACGCTTGTGTTAGCAATGTAATGATAATTGGAAGATTAAACAAAAATTGTATTTAACGAAGCCCTTGGCTGCAAGATAGCCGCAAGCCTCTATAAAGGAAAAAAATCAGATGAGGAGATAAATGCAGTGCATGAGACAGAAGCAAAGTAGAAAAAGAAAATTGTTCTTTGTGGTGGCGATTTCTTGGAAGATTAAAGTAAATTTTTTTTTTTTTTTTAAATTATATAAGTACGGAATATTTAGTGGTGACATATATCTTCAGACGCCTACTACTGTATTGTATACTTTTCACTCACTTTTATGTTAGGCTAATCTCATTTTTTTCCTGTTATTATTATACAATTAACATAAGCATCAGTGAAAAGTACACAATACAGAAGTAGGTTATTGAATAGATACCTCAACGCTAATATTTCGCAATTAATTAGTTTAGAAAATAAACTAATTTGAATTTTCCTATTAATCCACGTTAAGGTGTAGATACCGGTCTAATTTGCCTTAAGTGTGCACAAAATCACTGTAAAACGACTCACCAAATAAAATCAAATTATTAATTAACTGCATTACACTTTTATAGCATTATGTATTTCATTTTTTTTAATCTTTCGTCTAAATCAGAAACTCTGTAGAATATCCTAAACAAAGACGTCAAGGCATAAGATTGTTTAAAGAAAAATGATGCATCAAGACGATGCCCACTGTCTTATTATGCCTGTTCTAGTTGGACGTAAAAATGACATAAGCATTTCCTGCACCAACAAACTCCGCAATCCCTAAACACATGCAAAGAAAAACCTCAGACAAACACCCGAAAGAAAAACCATTCCCGCCGAGGATTGATGTGCAGCTTTATTTTTAAAACCAGTCAAAAAATATGACAGAAATTAAGAAATTTTTTAAATTAAGGAAACAAAAATTCCTTACCTTCTACTTTTCTTTTTTTTTAAAAAACCTCGCCAACACGAGTCTGTGTTTCCGAAATGAGCCCCCGATTTATTCGCTCCTGGGATGACGAAGACGGAAGGGTTTCAATTTATTTCCGGAGGAGGATTTTCTTTTACTCCTGGCGGCATGGACGCACCACTCCTTGCTGTTGTTGCTCCAGTGAAGATAGAGATTGGACGATAAAGCCGGGCTGAGAGCTCGCGGCGTCTTTTAATAAGAGCCAGCTCAGAGCGGTATGGCGGAAGGCACTGTTGCTCGCGAGAGTTTTGACGTTGCGCTTATGTATGGAAAAAGGATATTAGAGATTGTTGAAAATTTAGCAGCCATCAAACTGTTTGTTTCCTTTATACATCGTTATCGATTTTGATACATTTTCGAGATAGTTTGCCCAATTAGCTTCTGAAATATTAGTAGCGAGAAATATCAACGTCCTACATATGTCTTGTATACTTTTTCACTCATGCTTATATTAATTGCATAATTATAATAGTAAGATGTAAATTAGTATTGGTTTTAAACTTATTAAGTTGCGAAATATTAGTGGCGAGGTATCAATTCAGAAGCCTACTTCTGTATTGTACTACACTCTCTTCACTGATGCTTATTCAATTCCATCTATTAGCTCACAATCTCCCTACATATATCTTGTTCACATTTTGAATCGTTCATGAAATACTTTTTATTCATCCAATCAAGTTCAAATACATTTTTTTTTAACTTGTAGTGGATGACGCTTGATGTTAATACAGTTGTTTCAAATATTAATTCAGTAATTAAATTTAATTATTTAATTAATTCTTTTAGATTTAATTTGCATATATCTACCAATAGATGGCGCCCGATAAACTTAACAAAATGAATGAAAATTATTTATAAAGGACTTTCAGCAATAGAGTGAAAAAAAAAAAAAGTAGGAATTGACTTCAAATTTTTTTTTTTTTATATTACTTGTTTTAATTTTATAAATATAATTGTCAAATTCAAATAATTTTTAAGTAATTAATTTACGATATATTAATAGTAAGGTTCAATGGGTTACTTCTGTATTGAATAATTTTTATTCAAGTTTATGTTAGTTGGATAGTAATATTTGTAGGATTCAAATTAGTAGGGTGTTTTAAAAATTAATTTATGAAATAATAATAGTAAGGTAAAACCACAAGGGTCTACATCTTGTATACGCAAGGATATTTATATCAGGTTGAGATTTTAGGTCAAGTTTTAAGAAGAGTAAACTGAGGACGAAATAGTTTTTTGGAATAACTATATTTATCGCTTAAGATTTGGAATTAGCAAACATGGATAACATAAATTTGTAACAACATACAATATTTTTAAAATTTATTACGTTTTTAACGATTTCATGGAAAAATTAATGGACATTTTGCAAAATTTTAAGTATAAAAATTTTTAAAATTTCTCAAATGAAGTTTTTTTAAAGTATAGATAAAGTTAATATGAAAATTAAATATGCTTAACTTGTTGATAATGAAATAAATATATATATATATATATATATATATATATAGTGTATATAAATAGTATATATATAAATAGTGCATATATATAGTATATATAATATATATAGTGACAATAAAATACAGGCTTTTCCGAATAAGTATGTTGGTTAAACAGAATTAAAAAAAGTATATAAAATCATTCATAGGTTATACAAACATTTATACGTTATTGTTTATTGATATATATTTTTTTACAAGAAAAGTCAGAAAAATGAAAAATTTAATTCAAAACCACCAAATGTGTTCCTTTCAAACCTCCACGAAAATTAAAATTTGTATGTCATAGCAGCAACCTTTTTTTTTCTTCATAAAACTTCCAATTTCACCTGAAACAGACTTAAAACTGTGCCACCAACAGAACATAAAGGATCACTAGAGTTCCTTTATTTTTTTTTTTTTTACCCGCTAGAATTAGCCCAGAATAGAATGACGTTGCCTACTCCGAGATTAATTACAAAGACATTTCCTGTTGCATCCATAAAACTCAAACTGCTGTTCATGTTAAAAAAAAAAACACGCTATAACAGGGAGCATGTTTCGCCTAACAAAATATGCAAGCGAAATGATACAGAAAGAAAGATATAAATATAAATGTATGACACAAATTTAATTAAATTATGAAGCAGAAAAAGTTTGAAATTGCGACGTGCCACTGTTTGCTGACTCCCAGACAAGAAGCAGTTTTTCTTCACAGTTATTGAGTCTGGAATAGAGCGGGATTGAAGAGAAACGTAATTATTTTCAGTCTGCTGCGAAATGATCACGCGATCCTCCAAAAAGCAAGAACCAGCGACGCTCATTTAGGGTCACGTAATGCATTCTTTTACCCTATGCAATCATAATTATATTCATATCAAATAGGGCCATTGTCACCCTACAAAGGAATGTATTTTTGGCAAAGCCGAAATACATGCTGAATTACAAAGATTGTTATGCTTCATTATCCATGTTTATGTAATTAGTTGTCAGAGCATTTTAAACATGTGAATAGATATTGTTAACATGATATATTCTGTTATTATTGTGAGATTCACTTTCTAATGGTTTGTAATTTTTCATTTAATGAAAAGGTTTTACACATAAATAATTTGTATTCGTTTATTTATTTATTCCTAGACACATTATCGTTGTCGTGTATTGGATGGATTTCAATTATTATATTTTCATTTAGGGGGTCTGTTGGCCTACTGGCTGGCTCTCGGTACCACAGTTTTCAGGCTAGAATGTCGGCGATGCCATGGATGTTTGTAGTGGTTCGGAATCCACTTTACACAGTAGGTTCCCGTCTAATAGTATCATATAGCGTAGTGGGACACTCGCTATATGATACTATGTTATATGTGGAAGTTACTCGGGTTAGTAGCCTATTTTCAAGCTACGCGTGTAGCCAGTGTAATGCTCAATGAGTAACAGCGCTGGAGCCCTTGCTTATGGTATAAAGATGAACTGTCCTTGTATTGTCAGCTGCATGAGAAAATGAACCCATTTACAATAAGTAATATTAGAAGAAATGTGAATATTGTTTGTAATTGCAATTTTCTCACAATTTACTGTATGGAAAGTTCTTAATTCGAGACAGATAAATATTTAAGTAGTATAGCTTCGCAACAATTTTAACAATGTTTTAGCAGCAGTGTTTTTACGTTATCTGCAATTGAAAAAACGATTCATCTAATTCATGATATCTATATATGATGTGCGGCCGGATGTCCGAGTGTCTAACACCTCGGCGTTCTGTACCAAAGGGCTCGAATCCCGACAGGGCATGGCTATTTCTAGTGATTCGGAATCCACTTTAATCCCCGAACTAATAGGAGCGTTATCGAGTAGAGTTACTGGCGCCATTAGCATATCTTCAAACTACACGCGACCCCTGGTTAGTGCTGAATGAGCAACAGAGCTGCAGCCCTTGCTTATGTCATCAAGATGAAATGTCTCTTTAATGTCAGCTGCATGACAGCAACAACACGCGATTTGTGTTGGTGGAAGAACCTTGGCTGCGAAGCAGCCGCTAAAGCTCTATCCTCAGGTGTAGTCCTTTGAAGTTATGTGATAATGCATTGAAACACAAAGCAGGTAAAAGTCTAATAGGTGACTCATATATATATATATACATATATATAAAGAATTAAATGAAAGAGATATATAAAGTTTTGACGTAATCTAAGCAAAATTTATTTATTTATTATTTATTTATTTATTTTTTATTTATTATTCTTTTATTTATATTTCTTTTATAAACATATAAAAACAAGTAAAAATGATTAAGAAGCAGAGCGAACAACAACAATATATCAGTAGCATTAATATACATGCTGCTTTGAGTAATATGTTGGTTAGACAATATGGAAAAAATTATAGGTTTTCAATTATTTATTATCAGGATTTTCAATTATTTTTAATTTAATTTTTATTTTAATATTTTTTTGAAAGGAACAGTCAAAAATGGTAATTTAATTAAAAATAAATATACCTCTTCCTTTCAAAACCACCACAAAAAATTAAAATCTGCAAGCCATAGCAGCAGCATTTTCTTTACAACCTAAAAGTTCCAATTTCACTTGAAACAGATTTAAAACTGTGCCACCAGCAGAACATGAATAATCACGAGAGTGTTTTTATTTTACCCGCTAGAATCAGCCCAGAATATAATGACGTTGTCTATTCCGAGATTAATTACAAAGAAATTTCCTGTTGCTTCCACGAAACTCAAACTGCTGTTCGTGGCAAAAAAAAAACACACGCCACATTAGAAGCATGTTTTGCCTAACAAGATATGCAAGCGAAATGATACAGGAAGAAATATAAATATATATGTATGACACAAATTTAATTAAATTACGATGCAGAAAAAGTTTTAAATTACGATGTGCCACTGTTTTTGACTCCCAGAGAAGATGAAGTTTTTGTACCCAGTTAATTGAGTCTGGAATAGTGTGTGGATTGAAAAGAAACATAATTATTTTCAGTCTGCTGTAAAATTATCACGCGATCCTCCAAAAGCAAGAATCAGCGACGCTCATTTAGGGTCAGGTAAAACATTCTTTTACTACATGCAATCATAATTTCATATCAAATATGGCCATTGTCACCCTACAAAGGGAATGTATTTTTGGAATTACATACTGAATTACAAAGAATGCTATAATTTGTTATTCCTATTTGTGTATTTTTTTTTTTTCAGAGGATTTTAAAAATGAATAGATATTGTTAACATGATGTTTGTTCCTATTACTGCGTTATTGACTTGCTAACGGCTGTAATTTTCATTTAATGAAAGATTTTACGCTTAAATAATTTGTATTTATTTATTTATTTATTTCACAGACAGTTTAGCATTTGTCGTGTATTTGATGGGTATCCATTTATTTTTTTCAATTTTAAATATGAGTAGCAATGTGAATATTGCTTGTAATTGTAACTTTTACTAATTTACTATACGGAAAGCTCTTAATTCGAGACAGACAAATATCGAAATAATATATTTTATCAACAATGTTTTTGATATCTGTAACTGAAAAATGAATTCGTCAATTTCTTGATAACTTTATGTTGTGGGACCTAATGACCTTGAGGCTAGCACTCTAGCGCTCGGTACTACAGGCTGCATGGCACGACTCCGGCGATGACATGGAGGTTTGTAGCTGTTAGAAATTCACTTTAAACCGTAGGTTCCTTTCCAATAGGACCGTAGAGAGTGTAGGGGATAGAGCTACTCGAGTCCGTAGCCTACCTTAAAGCTGCATGTGTCCCTGAGTAGTGCTAAATGAGTCACAGCGGTGCAGCCCTTGCTTTTAGCATGAAAATTAACTGTCTCTTTATTACCCGCTGCATTAAGAATAACTGCATAGTTGATTGTTTTCAAATTAATAACTTTACGAACTATTAGTAGCGAGAAATCACTTCAATAGCCTAATTAGATATTGTATACTTTTCACTCATTCTTATGTTAGTTAATAATAATAATAAGAAGGATCTTATAACGTTGAGGTGGTTGTGGGACTCTCGTCCGTAGCCTATCTTCAAGCTACACGTGACCAATGGATAGTGCAAAATGAGTAACATCGATGCAGCCCTTGTTTACGGCATAAAGATAGCTGTGTGTATTGCCAGCTGCATTAAAATAAAAACAACAAAATTTCAGTTACAATAAAATACATGTTGTTTGGAGTAAGTACGTTGGTTATACAGAATTAAAAAAAAATATAAAATCATTCATAGGTTCATAAAATCATTCATACCATTTATACGTAATTTGTTACTATAATATTGTTAATGAAAAGTTCGAAATTGATAATTTAATCAAAAACAAATGTACCTCTCCCTTTCAAAACTACACAAAAAATTAAAATTTGCAAGTCATAGCAACAACATTTTTTTTCAACATAAAACTTCCAATTCCACCTGAAACAGATGTAAAACTTTGCCACCACCAGAACATGAAGGATCACGAGTGTTTCTTTTTTTTTTTTCTACCGCTAGAATTATCCCACAATAGAATGACGTTGTCTACTCCGAGATTAATTACAAAGAGATTTCCTGTTACGTCCGTGAAACTCAATGGAAAAAAACGCACGCTAAATCAAGAAGCATGTTTTGCCTAACAAAATATTCAAGTGAAATGATACAGAAAGAAATATAAATATATATGTATGACAAAATTTTAATTAAATTACGATGCATGAAAAAGTTCAAAATATGACGTGCCACTGTTTGCTGACTCCCAGACGAGAAGCAGTTTTTGTTCCCAGTTAATTGAGCCCGGAATACAGCGTGGATTGAAGCGTAATTATTTTAGTCTGCTGTGAAATGATCACGCAATCCTCAGAAAGCAGGAATCAGCGACGCTCATTTAGGGTCGTAGGGCATTATTTTACCATGTGCAATCTAATTTCATATCAATATGGCCATTCTCACCCTACAAAGGGAATGTATTTTTGAAAAGCTGAAGTAGATGCTGAATTATTAAGGCTGTTGTGCTTTCTTATTCGTATTTGTGTAATTAGTATTCAGAGTATTTTAAACATGTGAATGTATATTGCCAACATGATAAACGACTTTATTATTGCTGGATTCACTGCTAATGCCTGCATTTTTACATTTAATGAAGAAGTTTTATGTATAAATAATTTAGCATTTATTTATTTATTTATTCTCCAGAGAGTTTATCGTTGTCGTGTGTTTGATGGATCTCCATTTATTATGTTTCCAAATAGGGGTCTTGTTGGCCAGTGGCTATCGCTTTGGCACTCAGTATCACAATTTCGGGTTTGTGTCGGGGCGATGCCCTGGATGTTTGTAGTGGTTCGCATTCCACTTTAAACCTAGGACCTGGTCTAATGATCGTTGAGCTTAGTGGGTGTAGAGTTCCTCGCTTCCATAGCCTATCTTCAACGCGGGTCCCCTGAGTAGTGCTCAATGAGTAAAATTGTTCCAGCTCTTGCTCATGGCATAAAGAATAACTGTCTCTGTACTTCCAGCTGCATTAGAACAACAATATTTCAGTTACAATAAAATACATGTGGTTTTGGAGTTAGTAAGGGAGAATTAAAAAGGAAAACATATAAAGCGTTCATAAGTTGTTGAAACATATATACGTTACAATTTTTTTTAAATAATTTTTTTTAAGGAGAGTCAGTAATGGATAATTTAATTAAAAAATTTGTTTACATCTTCCTTTCAAACCTCCATGTAAAAATTAAAATTTGCATATCATAACAGCAACATTTTTTTCCAACGTAAAAGTTCCAATTTCACCCGAAACAGATTTAAAACTGTGCCACCAGCAGAACGCGAAGGATTACGAGAGTGATTCTTTTTTTCTTTGTGTCGCTAGAATTAGCCCACAATAGAATGACGTTGTCTACTCGAGATTAATTACAAAGAAATTTCCTGTTACATCCATGAAATTCAAACTGCTGTTCATGTTAAAAAAACACACTCTACAACAGAAGCATGTTTTGCCTAACAAAATATGCAAGTGAAATGACGCAGAAAAGAAATATATGTATATGACACAAATTTAATTAAATTACGATGCAGAAAAAAGTTTGAAATTGTGGCGTGCCACTGTTTGCTGACTCCCAGACAAGAAGCAGTTTTTGTTCCCAGTTAATTGAGTCCGGAATAGAGCGTGGATTGAAGAGAAACTTAATTATTTTTAGTCTGCTGTGAAATGATCACGCGATCCTCCAAAAAGCAAGAATCAGCGACGCTCATTTAGGGTCACGTAAAGAGTTCTTTTACCACATGCATCCTGATATCATATCAAATATGGACAAAGGAAATATATTTTTGGCAATGCTGAATTACAAAGGTTGTTATAATTTGTTATTCATATTTGTGTAATTAGTTGTCGAAGCTTTTAAGCATGTGGATAGATATAGTTAACATGAAAAATTTTCTTATTACTGTGAGATTCACTTGCTATTGTATGAAATTTTCATTTAAAAGCTTTTATATATAAATAATTTGCATTTATTTATTTCCCAGACAGTTTATCGTTGTCGTGTATTTGATGGATCTCCACTTATTTATACGAATTAGAAATATGAGTAACAATGTGAATATTGTTTGTAATCGTAATTTTGACTGTATGGAAGCCCTCAATTCAAGACAGAGAAAAATTTATTATATATTTATTATAGATATTTATAAATATTTATTGCAGAAATTTTAGCGATAATGTATTTACAAAGTCTTCAACTTCAAATTGACATATTTATGGGGTTATACATCAACTTTTCAGTCATCAAATTAATCAGTGTAGCTGAAGGTGTTTGTTTAAGAAAGGACATTTCTAAAATAATCATAATTTTTCCCGATTGCAGCTGGTAATGCAGACACAGTTAATCTTTATGCCATAAGCAAGGGCTGAACCGCTGTTACTCATACAGCACTAGCCAGTGGGCACGCATTGCTTGAATATAGGCTACAGACGCAAGTCATACTACCCCCACAACGCTCTACGATACTATTAGTGGATTCCGAATCATTGCAAGCTCTCGGTCGCCCAGAAAGCAAGAATCTATAACGCTCATTTAGGGTCACGTAAAGCAGTCTTTTACCACATGCATCTGATTTCATATCAAATATGAACATTGTCCCCCTATAAAGGAAATGTATTTATGGCAAAGTTGAAATACATGTTGCATTATTAAGATTGCTATGCTTCGTTCTTCATATATGTGTAATAAGTTTTACAGAGCATTTTAAACAAGTGAATAGATATTGTTAATTTGAAATATGTTGTTATTATGCAGGATACACATGCTAAAGGTTGTAATTTTTCATTTAGTGAATAGCGTTTACCTATAAATAATGTGTATTTGTTTATTTATTAATTTCAGGACTGTTTATCGTTGTCATGTATTTGATGGGTCTTGACTTATTATATTTACTTTTAGTGTGCCTATTGGTCGAGTGTCTAGAGGTCTGGTGATTGGTACCACATGGTTCGAGTGTCATCCGTGCCATGGATTTTGTAGGGGTTCACTGTCCATTTTAAACCGTAGGTGCCGGTCTAATAGGATTGTAGAAAGTACTGGGTTATAGTTACTCGCTTCCGTAGCTATCTTCATGCTACACACGTGCCCCTATGTTGTGCTAAATGAGTAACAGTGGGACAGCCCCCTTGCATTAGGCCTGAAGGTTAACTGTCTCTGTATTGCCAGCTGCATTAGAACTACAACACATTTCCAATTAGGAATATGGTTTAGTAATGTGATTTTTGTTTATAACTGCAACTTTCGCTAATTGACTAAATGGAAACTCTTAATTCAAGACGGATAAATATTTATTGTATATTTACTATAGGTATTTATAAATATTTATTACAGATATTTTAGTAATAATGTATTTACGATATCTGTAACTGAAAATTAATTCGTCAAACTCTTGATATATTGATGATGTCAACCATTTATCAATAATTTGTCAGTCATCAAATCATCCGGTGTAGCTGAAGGGTTTTATTTAAGAAAAGAACGTTTTTAAAATGATCACCCTGAATTCAAAATCTCTGAAATTTCTAGTGATGCAATAAAGTTTTTTTGATGTGAGACTCTCTATCAAATCACAGAACCCATCACTCCTGTATGTCAAAATTAATCTTCATAACGCGCGAATCAAATGTAGTTAATACATAAGAAGTAATTAATATATTTGTGTAGTTAATACATTTAATGTAGTTAATATATTATGTGTTACAAAAAATGTAAAAAATCATTCATAAGCTCTTATAATATATATATATATATATGCTATTTTTTTATTTTAATAATTTTCAAACTAACAATCAGAAATGGACAATTTAATTAAAATTCAGTTTACATCTTTCTTTAAAACCTCCACGAAAAATTGAAATGTGCTAGTCATAACAGCAACATTTTTTTTCCAAATTAAAAACTTCCAATTTCACCTGAAACAGATTTAAAACTGTGCCACCAACAGAACATGATGGATCACCGAGTATTTCCTTTTTTTTGTGTGTGTGTGTGCAGCTAGAATTAGCCCACAACAGACAGAATGACGTTGTCTACTCGAGATTAATTACAAAGAGATTTCCTGTTGCATCCGTTAAACTCAATGGAAAAAAAACAGAAGCATGCTTCGCCTTACAAAATATGCAAGTGAAATAATGCAGAAAGAAAGATGTAAATATATATGACACAAATTTAAATAAATTATGATGCAGAAAAAGTTCGAAATTGCGATGTGCTACTATTTGCTGACTCCCAGACAAGAAGCAGTTTTGTTCCCACTTAAATGAGTCCTGGAATATCGCGTGGATTGAAGAGAAACGTAATTATTTTTAGTCTGCTGCGAAATGATCACGCGATCCTCCACAAAGCACACAAAGCAAGTGAATCATTGACGCTCATTTAGGGTCACGTAAAAATTTTTTTACCACATGCATCCTAGTTTCATATCCAATATGGCCATTGTCACCCTACAATGGGAATGTATTTTTGGCAAAGATGAAATACGTGATGAATTATTACGATTGTTCTGCTTTGTAATTCATATTTATGTAATCAGTTTTCAGAGCATTTTAAACAAGTGAATAGATATTGAAATATGTTGTTAATATTGCTGGATTCACTTGCTAATGCCTGTAATTAAATATTTAATGAAAAAGCTTTTACATGTAAATATTTTGTGGTTTTTATTTATTTATTCCCCAGGCAGTTTATCATTCTCGAGCATTTGATAGATCTCCAGTTATGTATTAAAATTAGAAATGTTAGTAGTAATGTGAATATTGTTTGTAACTGCAACTTTCACTAATTTACTGTATGGAAAGTTCTTTACTCACGACAGAGAAATATTTAATATCCTATTTGTTATAGACAGTTATAAATATTTATTATTCACATTTATAACTATTTATAAAAATTGAGTACAGATATTTTGGCAATAAAATTTTTGCGATGTGAGCAATATAAAATTAATGCTTTAAATGAATTCTAAATATAAATTATCTTTATTTTAAAGCAGTTATCAATGTTTTGAGACATATTAAAATGGAACTTAAGAAAGCTTGCGGAAACGGATATGTCTATTGAAAGATGTTTACTGTTACTGTTTCGACTGAAAGCTCTATTGCTGGAATGCCTCATTCCAAATTCTATCCAAATGGGCAGTATCCAGTTTCGTAATGCTAAGCCGTCATGGCTATCTCCAAACCCATCTTCACCGAACCGGACTTGCGGATTCTCGGGACCAGATAGTTTGGAACATTTAGACCAGCGTCGTCAACTGGTGCCCTTCAAATTGGGACAGTGTGATTATGGGGTAATATTCTAGAACCCAACAATTTGGATCTGTCAACAACGCATTCTATGAATTGCAGCCGAACACAAACTGTTCTGCAACTTCATATAGAATTGTCATTATTTCATCCTGAATTGGTGATCACTCAATTGAATTATTTAAAAATAATTACGTTAAAAGGCAAATATTTTAGAACATTGAGATCTGGAAATTCAGTTCTTCATTGGACATGAACAAATGTAGACTTTATTTATGAATATCATACTATGAATACCAATTTCAGTAGCTTGTTGAAATTTAGTTAGTTAAAGAACTAAATTGCAATCAATCAAATCGACACGATCAAATGATCCTGTATAGACTCTATTTTATGAATCTCATACCATGAAGACTATTTTCAGTAACTTATTTATGAATCTCAAGCTATGAATACCAATTTCAGTAATTTGTTGAAATTTAGTTCTGCATTGGACACGATCAAATGATCCATTATAGACTCTATTTATAAAACGCATACCATGAATGCAATTTAATTTCAGTATGATCCATTATAGACTTTTTATGAATATCTTCAATATCACCCTGAATGCCAATTTCAGTAATTTTTTATGAATTCATACCCTGAATGCCAATTTCAGTAACTTCAATGGACACGATCAAATGATCCATTATAGACTCTATTTATAAAGCGCATACCATGAATGCTAATTTCAGTAACTTTTTTATGAATATCATACCCTGAATGCCAATTTCAGTAATTTTTTATGAATCTCATACCCTGAATGCCAATTTCAGTAACTTCAATGGATACGATCAAATGATCCATTATAGACTCTATTTATAAAGCGCATACCATGAATGCCAATTTCAGTAACTTTTATGAATATCATACCCTGAATGCCAATTTCAGTAATTTTTTATGAATCTCATACCCTGAATGCCAATTTCAGTAACTTCAATGGATACGATCAAATGATCCATTATAGACTCTATTTATAAAGCGCATACCATGAATGCTAATTTCAGTAACTTTTTTATGAATATCACCCTGAATGCCAATTTCAGTAATTTTTTTATGAATCTCATACCCTGAATGCCAATTTCAGTAACTTCAATGGACACGATCAAATGTAACTTATTTATAAAGCGCATACCATGAATGCCAATTTCAGTTTCATGAATAATTGAATGCCAATTTAGAATTTTTTTATGAATCTCATACCCTGAATGCCAATTTCAGTAACTTCAATGGATACGATCAAATGATCCATTATAGACTCTATTTATAAAGCGCATACCATGAATGCCAATTTCAGTAACTTTTTATGAAATATCATACCCTGAATGCCAATTTCAGTAACTTCAATGGATACGATCAAATGATCCATTATAGACTCTATTTATAAAGCGCATACCATGAATGCCAATTTCAGTAATTTTTTATGAATCTCATACCCTGAATGCCAATTTCAGTAACTTCAATGGATACGATCAAATGATCCATTATAGACTCTATTTATAAAGCGCATACCATGAATGCTAATTTCAGTAACTTTTATGAATATCATACCCTGAATGCCAATTTCAGTAATTTTTTATGAATCTCATACCCTGAATGCCAATTTCAGTAACTTCAATGGACACGATCAAATGATCCATTATAGACTCTATTTATAAAGCGCATACCATGAATGCCAATTTCAGTAACTTTTATGAATATCATACCCTGAATGCCAATTTCAGTAATTTTTTTATGAATCTCATACCCTGAATGCCAATTTCAGTAACTTCAATGGATACGATCAAATGATCCATTATAGACTCTATTTATAAAGCGCATACCATGAATGCTAATTTCAGTAACTTTTAATGAATATCATACCCTGAATGCCAATTTCAGTAATTTTTTTATGAATCTCATACCCTGAATGCCAATTTCAGTAACTTCAATGGATACGATCAAATGATCCATTATAGACTCTATTTATAAAGCGCATACCATGAATGATTTCAGTAACTTTTTATGAATATCATACCCTGAATGCCAATTGAATAAATGAATCTCATACCCTGAATGCCAATTTCAACTTCAATGGACACGATCAAATGATCCATTATAGACTCTATTTATAAAGCGCATACCATGAATGCCAATTTCAGTAAATTAAATATGAATATCATACCCTGAATGCCAATTAAGTTCAACTTCAATGGACACGATCAAATGATCCATTATAGACTCTGAATAATAACGTACCATGAATAAATATCAAATTAATAATAACGTAAAATGAATAAATATAATTTTTTTTGAATAATAACGTAAAATGAATAAATGATCCATTATAGATCTATTTAAAACATACCATAAATGCCACGCTCAGTAATGTCCATAAATAAAGGACAATGAACTTCAGGCAAAAAAGATGAAGAAGATATGAATACAAATTGACTGGACACGATCAAATTTTAAATTTTTATTAAACTGCAAAAGGTAAAGTAACTTTTTATGAAAAAGATGCCATTTCAGTAAAACAGATGAAATAAAAAATAAAGTGATTTTTTGTTTCGAGCAAATTTCAAAAATGAAGAACTACAATTAATCAAAAAAGTATAACATCAAATGATCCTGTAAATTTATGAATCTCTGCCATGAAGACTCGCAGCAACTCAGTAACTTATTTATGAATCTCAAGCCATGAATATCAAATTAGTCAATTGAAATCTTGGGGAATATTACACCACTCATTATAGACGTCCATAAAATGCCATGAATGTCAATCTTCAGTAAATTTTGAACAGGTGATGCCAATTTCGGATGTCTCATAAATGAATCGATGGGATTCATATCCGATCAATGATCCATTATAGACATGCTCGTTGGAATTGATCTTCAAAAGTCCGGTCCAGTGACTTATTTATAAAGCGCATGGCCAATCCATCAGTTGTTTACGGGGACATATCCATGAATGCCAATTCAGTAATTTTATGAATATCATACAGAATACAAGGTTTGCACGGTGAGGGACGTTAATTGAAGAAAAAGAAATTCAGCACCCATATCCTGAAACAAACGAACAGTGCCTTGAAGACTATTTTCAGTCCATCCCGATTTAGATCTGGCCATGAATACTCATCAGTCTTACAACTGAAATCAGGCCATTGGAATCCAAGAATATAGACTCCCAAACGAGCATCCTGCACCACCGTAACGGTGTCGTTCAAGCGAATGTTCTGTCGGTGGTAATTTTTTGGAACCGGTCTTCTGAATGGAAAGTAACTTCAATGGAGAATCAAAGCCAATAACCTTCTTATAAAACATCAACCAGATCAGTCCTTCAATGGTGTCCACAATGATGATTCTGCGGTTATTTGACGACAGTGTCAATTTGTCTGTTAGAATTCATACCGAACAATTTTAGGCGTCGCCGGTCTCGGTCGTTAAGTGCAGGCTGTGCCACTGCAATGGATACGGGATGATCCATTATGAACGGTCTGAATTTATTTCTATACCCTGACGGCACAATTTCAGTAACTTCAATGGATACTCAAATGATCCATTATAGACTCTATTTATAAATGGCATACCCTGAATGCTAAATACCAATGGATACGTTCCGGATTGTAACTCGGGGCACCTGAATGCCAAAATCTAACTTCAATGGGATAATCTTCCATTAAGAATTTATAAAAGCCTGAAATGTCAATGGGCGTAACTTTATGAATGTTCTAGCTGGGTACGCCATTTTTTTATGAATCTTTTGATATTGCTACCAATGGATACGAAAAAATCATCCATTATAGTCTATTTACAAAACACAAACATAATGTCAATTATAAGTAACTTTTTTAAATATCATTATGCGCGTATTTTATGAATCTCATACTGAATGCCGATTCAGTAACTTCAATGGATACTCAAATGCCACAGGGTTCGATTATGAGCGGTGCCTTGGTTGTAACTTCAATGGTTCGATAAATCATCCTTGCGCCATTTTAAAGGTGAATGCCAATTTTAACAAGGGGTGATCAAGTATGACCATAGATATAAAGCGCATACCCTGACAATTCAGTAACTTCAAAATCTGATATCCAGTTAATAATAGTATACAAAGAAATAAATATAAATTGAATACTAACATAAAATGAATAAATATAAATGGAATACTAACATAAAAATGAATAAATATAAATTCAATACTAACATAAAAATGAATAAATATAAATTGAATAATAACATGAAATGATAAATATAAATTTAATAACAATACAGAAAAAAATAATAATAAATTTGAAAAGTACCAGTTATCTTTTAATTAATTGGCGATTATACCACATTTTGAATTAAAAGATATGTGGGCAAATATGGCGGCTGTTGGATGGGACTTGCGGATTCATTGTTTTCGTGCTTCATGAACGGATCGTTAAAATCCTTGCACAGTTTCGGCGACCATTGTATTAGGTTTCCCATTAATAAATGATCAAAAGTCATAGAAATTGCTATTGAATTAGATCACCTGGAATTGAACCATTCATTAGATTCGAATAAATGAACCATTCGAATTCTATTTATGAATCTTCCATTCAGACTCCGAGTTTCAGCAATTTGTTGCCGGGAAATTGTGAATATATATGCATGATTGTGAGGAATATCATGTCTGACTCTCGCGAAGTATATTCAGGAATGATTTGACGAATGAATGCCAGACCAACTGCTTTTCAATCATAGTAGAGATGGAAATTTGTTATATGGAATTTAGAATTATTCGTCAATTGTTATGAGTCACAATATTACGTGCTGGTTTTAAAACTAGCCATTCGCATTCAGAACTATATTGTAGTTGTCTCTGTAGTTGGATTTATTAGTTAATAGTAAACCTGGAGTGAGTTAGCAGTCAAAACGTGATTTCCAAATAGAATGGAAAAGTTTCCGAAAAGTTTACCAATTATATAATTGAGATAACAAATCTTTAAGTCCAAATGTCATTCTGTTAGGATGACAAGACGGTTTTTAGTAGATGGTTTAGTAGTAGTAGATGGGTTTTAAACCCTAGACATAGCAGAAATAAGAAAATGGGAAATAGAGACAAGTTTCAGACATAGTAGCAAAAAAATAGGTTATTAGATAATAGGTTTTAACCATTTTGTAACAAGTTTTAAGCTAATAGGTTTTAGACATGGCTGAAATATAGAAAATAGGAAGAAGAGACAAAGGTTATAGACCGATAGAATAGAAAATAGGTTTTTAAACATAGCAGAAATAAGATATCAAAAATAGGAAGTATAGACAAGTTTTAGACATAGTAGAATAGAAAATAGGCATTTAACAACAGGTTTTAACCATTTTGTAAATAATTTGAAAGCGTTAATAGGTTTTAGACATGGCTGAAATATAGAAAATAGGAAGAAGAGACAAAGGTTATAGACCGGAGTAGAATAGAAAATAGGTTTTTAAACATAGCAGAAATAAAAATAGCTGAAGTATAGCATTTCCACAATGTTTTAGACATAGTAGAATAGAAAATAGGTTTTTAGAGCCAACAGGTTTTAACCATTTTGTAAATAAGTTTTAAGCTAATCGGTTTTAGACATGGCTGAAATATAGAAAATAGGAAGAAGAGACAAAGGTTATAGACCGAGTAGAATAGAAAATAGGTTTTTAAACATAGCAGAAATAAGAAAAATTGAAGTATAGACACAAGTTTTTAGACATAGTAGAATAGAAAATAGGTTTTTAGACAACAGGTTTTAACCATTTTGTAAATAAGTTTTAAGCTAATAGGTTTTAGACATGGCTGAAATATAGAAAATAGGAAGAAGAGACTAAAGGTTATAGACCGAGTAGAATAGAAAATAGGTTTTTAAACGTAGCAGAAATAAGAAAATAGGAAGTATAGACACAAGTTTTAGACATAGTAGAATAGAAAATAGGTTTTTAGACAACAGGTTTTAACCATTTTGTAAATAAGTTTTAAGCTAATAGGTTTTAGACATGGCTGAAAAATAGAAAATAGGAAGAAGAGACAAAGGTTATAGACCGAGTAGAATAGAAAATAGGTTTTTAAACATAGCAGAAATAAGAAAATAGGAAGTATAGACACAAGTTTTAGACATAGTAGAATAGAAAATAGGTTTTTAGACAACAGGTTTTAACCATTTTGTAAATAAGTTTTAAGCTAATAGGTTTTAGACATGGCTGAAATATAGAAAATAGTAAGAAGAGACAAAGGTTATAGACCGAGTAGAATAGAAAATAGGTTTTTTAAACATAGCAGAAATAAAAAAATAGGAAGTATAGACACAAGTTTTAGACATAGTAGAATAGAAAATAGGTTTTTAGACAACAGGTTTTTAACCATTTTGTAAATAAGTTTTAAGCTAATAGGTTTTAGACATGGCTGAAATATAGAAAATAGGAAGAAGAGACAAAGGTTATAGACCGAGTAGAATAGAAAATAGGTTTTTAAACGTAGCAGAAATAAGAAAATAGGAAGTATAGACACAAGTTTTAGACATAGTAGAATAGAAAATAGGTTTTTAGACAACAGGTTTTAACCATTTTGTAAATAAGTTTTAAGCTAATAGGTTTTAGACATGGCTGAAATATAGAAAATAGTAAGAAGAGACAAAGGTTATAGACCGAGTAGAATAGAAAATAGGTTTTTAAACATAGTAGAAATAAGAAAATAGGAAGTATAGACACAAGTTTTAGACATAGTAGAATAGAAAATAGGTTTTTAGACAACAGGTTTTAACCATTTTGTAAATAAGTTTTTAAGCTAATAGGTTTTAGACATGGCTGAAATATAGAAAATAGGAAGAAGAGACAAAGGTTATAGACCGAGTAGAATAGAAAATAGGTTTTTAAACATAGTAGAAATAAAAAAATAGGAAGTATAGACACAAGTTTTAGACATAGTAGAATAGAAAATAGGTTTTTAGACAACAGGTTTTAACCATTTTGTAAATAAGTTTTAAGATAATAGGTTTTAGACATGGCAGAAATATAGAAAATAAAAAGAGACAGAATTTTCAGACATAGTAGAAATCAAAATAGGGTTTTAGACAATAGGTTTTAGACATAGCAGAAATAAGAAAATAGGAAATACAGACACAAGTTTTAGACATAGTAGAATAGAAAATAGATTTTAAGACAATAGGGTTTAGGCATCGCAGAAATATAGAAAATAGGAAGAAAAGACAAAGGTTTTAGACATAGTAGAATAGAAAATAGGTTTTTAGACAATAGATTTTAGACATGGCAGAAATACAGAAAATGAAAAAGAGACAAAAGTTTTAGACATAGTAGAATAGAAAACAGGTTTTAGACATGGCTGAAATGTAGAAAATAGAAAAGAAGAGACAAAAGTTTTAGACATAGTAGAATAGAAAGTAGGTTTTTAAACATAGCACAAATAAGAAAATAAGGTGCCAACTGATGGTGACGGTATGTCCAGTTGACAAAAAAATGGCACAATTTATTTATCAGTTATAATAATTATTTTTTAATATTTAATGTTTTATGATGAGGTAAGAAATTAATTTTCTTGTTGATGAAAAACAGTTATAAGTAGACCAGTGCAATTTATTTTATTAACAGCTATAGTTCTTTGCCAATAAAATAAGAATCGAAAATTAATGTGATTAATTATTCAGAAGAGTTCTCGGCTATAAGTCCTCCCCTTATGACATGAATAATATCACATATTTAATAAAACATACGAAATCTGTCTTACATTCTCTGTCTTCAACTACTCCTAATACTTTCTAAGTTAATATAGGCTGTGACATTTGCATAGGTAATTTTTGTTTGTTTATTGTACATTTGCATTTTTTAATGTAATTTAATTTGTCACTAAAAATACAATCTTCTTCTTTAAGCTTTATACAAACTTCTACCCAACAATCATGACAAAAACTGACTGATTTCTGATATTTTCTCAAAATTTCCATTTTTAAAACATATCTTATATCAAGAATAACAATTACTTTAGTTAACAAGATGCCGAAGAGATATTTTTTATAATTTAAATGCCTTCCTAAATTTAGAGTCATTTTTAAAATTTGTAATTTATTTACATTAAATTACCCACTATTTTGTAATGTATTTTTTTTTTTTTGATAGGTGTGTTTTTATAACTGAAAACAGCGTTTTTATAAACAATACGAAGTTGATAGGTTTATTTGTTTATTTAATTATTTATTAATTTTTATTTTTTATGGGGTTGATAAGGAACTGGAGTAAAGTGAAATATTTATATCTAAAAATAGACTTTACATATTCATACACAAAAAGTATTTTAAAAAAATATATTTTTACACAATATGATTATTTTAATTTTTAATTTCAAACCTTAAGAGTTTTACTTACTTTTTTTAAATAAACAAAAAAATGATTTTTTTTTTCTTATTTGCAATTCAGTATACAGTAAAACTAAATTTAATGAAGAAAACACTATAAGCAGTAATATGCAATTGCCGCTTTTACAAAGAAAGCATTTTCTATTTATAATAGGTGGACAGAAAAGGTCGTAGGCTGACGCGATTCACGATATGTCAACACGTTCCTTTGATATCTTTAGGGTCTCAGCTATCTCAACCAACTTCACTTTACGGTTATCAGAAATTACTTTTTGGGGACTTTTTTGATGTTTTCATCGGTAACAGCCTTTTGGGGCGTCCACTTTTATCGTCCTCGGTGCTCATTTCGCCTCGTTTAAATTTAGCAAACCAGTTATCTACGGTTGATTTTCCTGGTGCAAAGTCCGAATAATATTTATTAAGCCCCCTTCCATAGTATTTTTTTTTGCAAAAAGCAATGCTTTATATGATATATATGTGCATCAGCTGTCAAATTGATACACGTGTATTTTTTGAAGGTTAGGGATAACTAAAAATCATATGGATTTAATACTAGTTGCACCATCTATGTATCAGCCTTGAACTTTTCAGCCCCCATGTTACCTTTTGATTTTGATGGAATTCCTTTCATCTTCAGGATGATAACCAAAAACAACCAACCAAAACCAAACAACTGGTTTTTTTTACAAATCCAGAAGAACTTCATTGATAAAATAGCGTTTGCACAGTTTGCTTGACTTTTATTGTTTTTATTATCAGTTGCATTTAATAAGATTTCATTGGTAAGGTTGTTCACCACATATTTCACTCTGTACGGTCGTTTGTCATGTTATGGCGATTTACAATGGTTTTTGTACCATAAGACTCTGTGAAATGGGTGTTTCGTTTTTTCTTTACACAAAAAGGCATACTGTTGCAGGTATTGGTGAAATTGCTTAACATATATTGTCCATTAATAGTGAGAGAATTGAAACCAAATCAACCGCACAGCTGATCTTAAATACAAAATTTGTAATTTGTACACTTTAGTGGCTCCTGTATTGACTAGAGAAGAGCTAATATGCATAGTGAAATCTAGAGAGATTTATTGCCGAAACTCCTACAAAAGTTTCAAGCGGGTTTTTGTTGCCGAGCAACTACTGATGTCAGGTGATTTCTTTTACTTTTTTTCCCAACACAACTTTTTAGAGGGTTCGTATATATTGGTAACTGTGGAATTTCATGAGCACGTTTTCGAAAAGCTCTGTTTAAAAGTGCTTACAAGTGCCAGTGGTTTAGTGGAAAAATTATGGAGTATATAGAAATTTTAATGAGAAATTATTCATATTTCTTTTATTCCTTTCTTCTTTCACTTATAACCAACCCAAACTTTTTATGTGCTTTGTATATATTGTTAACTGTATAATATTACTAAAATTAGTATATTTTTGCAATTGTTCTGGAAATTATATGATCATATATAAATTATATAATACATATAAATATATAACATATAAATAAATTATATATCATATATAAATTATATAATCATATTTCTTTTATTCACTTATAACCAATAGACTTTTTATGTTTAGTATATATTGGTAACTGTATAATAACTAAAATTAATATATATATTTATTTTTTTTGCAATTGTTCAGTAAATTATATAATTTATACATTTAGTTAGGCAATTAAATCTTACATATATAAAATTTATTTACTTACAAAATGTAAATTGTTTTCCACGCAATCCATGTGTTCTTTAGTGCCTCAAATCACCTTCGAGTCGTCGCAGTTGAGTTCGTTGGGACAATCACAACGAGTCAGTCACCGTCGTTCGCCAGTGTCATTTTATTTTTAGATCGCATGCTCCATACGTCCTTGTAATCTGAAATTAAATTATCTTTTATTGATATGCAGTATCATATTAAATTATTCTTATAAACAATAGCATAATAGAATATGAATGATTTTTTTCTTTCTAATGCAGCTGGCAAACACTTAGACAGCTTGGTCTTGAATGCCTTAAGGCAAGCGCTGCACAGACGTTACTCACTTTGCATTACCCAGGTGGCGCGTGTAACTTGAAGATAAGCCACGGAGTAACAATGCCCCCGCAACGCTCTACGATCGTATTAGACCGGGGCCTACGGTTTAAAATGACTTCCGAACCACTATAAACATCCATGGCACCGCCGGGACTCGAACCCGAAACCTGTGGTACCGAGCGCCAGAGGGCTAGCCACTCGGCCATTCAGGACCCCAGAATATGAGTGATAATATGTTACAAAAATTCAGCAAATTTTATCAAGCAAATTTTAATTATATAGCATGATTCATGCATGCAATCTTATAATCAAGAAATTTTTAAAAATTCATAGGTCAAAATTCATATTACTTATGCTTTCTAGTGCTTGATTCCTTCTATTTACTAAATATTTTTCAAAGTTGTAGGGATTTAGTTTAAAAATAGAATAGTGTTGCATAGTCACCAATAATCATTTAGAAATAAAATATTGCGGAATAGTTAATTATAATCATTTAGAAACGGAATAGTGCTGAATAATACCCAATAACCATTTAGAAACAGAATATTGCTGCATAGTTTTCAATAATCATTAGAAACACAATATTGCAGAGTAATCCCCAATAATCATTTAGGAATAGAACAATACTACGCAACCAACGGTAATCATTTCGAAAAGAATAGTGCTTGCTTAAATAATGATAATTATTTAGAAACAAAATATTGCATCATAGTCAATGAAAATCATTTAGAAACATAACATTGTAGAGTAAACGTCGATAGTCATTTATGAATAAATAATACTAGATAATCAACTGTAATCAAGAAAAAAATAGTGCTTTCGATAAGTTTAGAAATCAACGATAAGTTAATCATTTAGAAATAGAATAGTGTTTGCATAGTCCACAATAATACTTTTTGAAACACCATATTGCAGAGTAGTTCCTGAAAATCATTTGGGAATAGAATAATGCCACATAATCAACAATATTCACTTAGAAAAAATATTGCTTAACATTATCGACGATAATCATTTAGAATTAGAATAGGGTTGCATAGTGCCCAATAACAATTTAGAAAGTTGAATATTGCTGTATAGTCCCAGATAGTCATCTAAAAATGGAATAATATTAGATAGTTCTCGATAATAATTTAAAATACCTTTAATATTGGTCCATTTTTTACAAGATGAGAATCACGTCCAACGCTACGTCTACTAATCTTGGCTTATAATATTTGGCCTGTTTTAATCAGAATTAACTAACTATACTTAACAAATCAATTAAGAAGAGCGTCTATTTAATTGTTTTTTCGAATTTTAAAGCCTAAATTAATTTTCCTATTTGGATTTATTTCGTCGCAATATAAAGTTTTTTTTTTAACAAAATAGAAATTTTAATATACTTAAAAGTTATTATAATAATAAGTAATTATTATGAATACATTTCTGAAAAGCATCTTCAAAAAGGTATTAAATTATTTTCAAAATACGAAGCTAATAAATGCAATAGGCTGCTAAATTGAATGCTCATTATTTTCTCAGCAAAGTATTACGGAATTTTTATCCATTGGATAAACAATAAAATTGAGGTATTTCATAAAAAAAAAATTAAAAAAATTATTTAATTACTGTTATTTTTTACTGTATCATACGTACATAACAATTTGATAGCTGTTTATTTATATAATAACAATTATTTATGCATAATTAATGACTTATACTTTCATTTTATTCTTGTATTCAATATAGAGCTCATACCATAACAACATCATATAAACATATGATAACAACTAATTCAGCCAAATAAATTTGAAAAGAAAACAATTTCAATTGCACAAAAGTTTTTAATCTCACAAATAAAACTAGTCAATGCATCAAAATATGTAAAAGCAAATAATTAATCTTGGTTTAAAAAATGAAAATAATTTATGGCGAAAAATTTTACGAACAACTTTCTCCCCAACTCGCCAGATGATTTTTAATAAAAACTTTAAAAAGACTTCTGGCAACACACGCGAGCTGCTCACGTGACTTGCCAAGTTAGCAACTGTTCAAAATTGGGGAGGTAATTCTGTATGCAAATGAGAAACCGGCTGTGCCACTGGTCGGAATGAGTTAATTAAATAATCAAGTTTGTTCTTCACTCACATATTTTGAAAGTGAACAAAAAAAAAAAATGCAATAAATTTATTCTTCAGAAAGATGAAATAGGGGAAATTTGCAATATATTTGATGATGCATCAGTGTCATGAGCATCATGGAGAGCAAGTAAAATTGATAGATAAATAATATTTAATAAAGACAGTTGTTTGAAAATTCTGTTTAATTGGTCAGTGAATAAGTGAGTATAGGTTCGAAATTTTTTTTTTTATTAAGATTCTTTCTTTTACAAATTACATTTGGCAGACTAAAAAAAAAGTTGTTCGTCTTTAATGCCATAAAAAAATAAAATTTGGATTTACTAAATCTCATTACAAATCTTCTGTTTTATTCAATATTTAATTTTTAATATAAAATAAAGCATTTTTAATGTTTAGTACATTTACATTACGTTTCAAATTTAGTTATATGTGTCAAACGTTTAAGTCCCAATATTTCAGAAAATGTTGCAATAAATAATTTATAAAGTATGTTTAAGCAATCAAAAAAAATGTATATTGAATTAATCTGGTTAATACTTGTAAATATCAAATCAAATGCATATATATATATATAACATAATCAGTGGCGCAATAGCCTCATGGTGGCCCACGGGCAGATTTCTAGACAAGAGATATTTTTCTTTTTACGGGGTAGGGATTGTCAGCCTATCGGGCAACAGTCATATTATACCGGGACCTACTGTCACTGGTTACTTTAATCCCAAAATTAAAACTGACCAATGCAAAAATATTAATCAATTAATCTTGGCTTACAAAAAGAAAGATAAAATTAAATAAAAATAATGTTTGGAGTAAAATTTTATGAACAAATTCTCTCCTCAACTCTCTACATGAAAGACTTTTTAATAGAAACTTTAAAAAGACTTCTGGCAACACGCGCAAGCTGCTCACGTGACTTGCCGAGGAGCAACAGTTCAAAATTGGGGAAGGTAATTCTGTATACAAATGAGAAACCGGCTGTGCCACTGGTTTGAATGAGTTAATTAAATAATCAAGTTTGTTCTCCACTGGCATGTTTAGAAAGTGAACAAAAAAAAAAAAAAAAAAACTCTAATATATTTATTCGCAAAAAGATGAAATAGGGGAAATTTGCAATATATTTGAAGATGTGATCATCAGTGTCATGAGAGAGCGAATTAAAGATTTTAGTTAAATAATGTTTAATAAAGATTGCCGTTTGAAAATTATGTTTAATTGAACAGTGATCAAGTGAGCATGTTTTTTTTTTTTATTCGTTTTTTTTTTCTGCAAATTACATATGATGGATTAAAAAATGTAATTCATATTTAGTGCCATAAAATTATCAATTTTAAATTTACTCCTGTTTCATTGGTGTTCTGTTTTATTCAATACTTAATTTTGAATACAAGAAAGGAAATGTTGCAATAAATAATTTAAACAATACTTTTAACCAATTAAAAGTTGTTGTTGTGTCGAATCCTCAGTTTCTTTTTCTAATGCAGTTGGCAATACAGAGACAGTTCATCTTGATGCCATCAGCAAGGGCTGCATAGACGTTGCACTTTTAGAACTGTCCAGGGGGCATATTTAATTTGAAGATATATTATGAAAGCAAATAACATTATTCCCCGCAACACTCTACGATCCTGTAGACCAGGACCTACTTTTTAAAGTAGATGCCGAACCACTACAAGCATCCACGTCACCGTCGGGACTCGAACCCGAAGACTGTTGCACCGAACGCCAGAGAGCAAGCCCCATGACCTTCATTCAGTATCCGGTAGCGCGGAACGGACATCTTATGAGTAGTCAACACATGGATGGGGAAAGGAGCAATTTCTGTTGTTATGGAGACTTTTAGAGAAACATATACCGCATTTGCGTATCTTAAGGGAGAAAGCCGGAAAATTCTCTCATGTAGTCCGAATAACGAGGCAAAAACTGAACATCACGAATGCCATCGAGCTTATGAATGCGAGTAACCCTACCCCACAACGCTCTACAATCCTATTAGACCGCGACATACGGTTTAAAGGGGATTCCTAACCACTACAAACAACCATGGTACCGCCGCTACTCGAACCGGAAACCTGCAGCACCGAGCACCAGAGCTCTAGTCACTCGGCCATCAGGTCCAAATAACTAATCTAACCAAACAAATTTAAAAAAATCAATTTCAATTGCACAAAAATATTAATCCAAAATTAAAACTGGCCAATGCATCAAAATATGTGAAAACAAACAATTAATCTTGGCTTACAAAAAAAAAAAAAAAAAAGAAAAAATAATAAAAATAATGTATGGAGAAAAGTTTTACGAACAACTTCTCTCCCCAACTCGCCAGAGGAGAGACTTTTTAATAAAAACTTTAAAAAGACTTCTGGCAACACATGCAAGCTCACGTGACTTGCCAAGTAGCAACTGTTCAAAATTGGTGGAAGGTAATTGTGAATGCAAATGAGAAACGACTGTGCCACTGGTTCGAATAAGTTAATTAAATAATCAAGTTTCTTCTTCACTGACATGTTTAGAAAGTGAACCAAAAAAAGGAAATAAATTTATCTTCAGAAATGAAATAGAGGAAATTTGCAATATATTTGTTGATGTAAGCATCAGTGCCATGAGACAGGAGATTAAAAATATGAGCTAAATAATGCTTAATAAAGATTGCTGTCTGAAAATTATATTTAATTGATCAGTGATTCAGAAAATATTTTCGTTATTAAAATTTTTATTGATATCTTTTTTTACAAACTACATATGATGGACTAAAAAATCTTATTCATCTTTATAGCCATGAAAAAAACAATTTTGGATTTATTTCATTTCATTGGAGGTAGTCCTTATTCATAATTTAGTTTACAAAAAACATTTTTAATTTCAATACCTTTTATATAACATTTCATATTTAGTCTGTGTCAAAAGTTTAAGTCCCAACATTTCAGAGGATGTTGCAATAAATAATTTGTAAAGGTCGTTTAAACAATTAAATGACAAATAAAATAATATATCGAATTAATCTCGATAATATTTGAAGAGAACATACATCAAATCAAATGCAACTTATGGCAACATATATATCATCAGTGGCGCCAACAGCCACATGGTGTGCAAAATGCCGTCTGCCCACTGCCAGATTTCTAGACAGAAAATATTTTCTTTTGACGGGGAGGAATTAATAGCCCTAATCAACTTTTTACTCCTATTAGACCGGCACCTATGATTTACAGTGAACCGAAAACTACAAATATCCATGGCAAGCTGAAATAGAGCCCCAAAATATTTGGCAGGATGTGATCATCAGAATGTCTGAGACCCCAATATATCCTGACATAGTCCAAATAATTTAAAAAAAAAAACAATTTCAATGGAAAAATATTTAATTCCTAAAATTAAAACTGGTTAATGAAACAAAAATGTTAAAAGCAAACAGTTAATCTTGGTTTACAAAAAAATTAATTTATAAAATAAAAAATCAAATTTGTATTTGGAAAGATTTACGAGAAATTCTTTACTCAACTCGCCAGATAAAAGAAAACAGTTTTAAATAAAAACTTTAAAAGACTTTGGCAACACGCGCATGCTGCTCACGTGACTTGCCAAGTAGCAACTGTTCAAAATTGGGGGAGGTAATTCTGTATAAATGAGAAACGGCTGTGCCACTGGTTTAATGAGTTAATTAAATAATAAAAGTTTGTTCTCCACTGACATGTTTGGAAAGTGAACAAAAAATCCCTCTAATATATTTACTTTACGTCAAAAGATGAAATAGGAGAAATTTGCAATATATTTGAGGATGTGATCATCAGTGTCATGAGCGATTTTTTTAAAGATTTTAGTTAAATAATGTTTAATAAAGATTGCTGTTGGAGATTTCTGTTAATTGATCAGTAATCAAGTGAGTATGTTTGAAATTTTTGTCATTAAGATTCTTTTTTTTTCCAAACTACATTTGACGGCTGGAAAAATTTATTTATAATATCAAAAATCAAATTTTTTGCTCAATTTCATTGGAGATATTCTTTACTCAATATTTAATTTAAAAGAAAACAGTTTTAATATTTAATACTTTTATATACATTTCATATTTAGTCATATGTGTCAAAAGTTTAAGTCACACCATTTCAGAAAATGTTGCAATAAAAGTTTATAAAAAAGACGTTTAAACGTTTAAATGACAAAAATACATATATAAAATACAATAAAAATATTTTTAAAAATACAATCATCCATGTCACCGCCGGCACTCGAATCATCCATGGCAAAATTATATACTTTCACGTCATTTAAGTAATAAACAAGACAGAATATTTCGATTTTATTGCTTTTTTGTTAGTGTAGTTTATTTTTAGTAAAGTTTCACACTATTAGAATATAAAATTGTTTTATTCTATTATTAACCACAAGTATACTATTATAATTATAATGCATAAGGTGAGAGTCTAATAATTATACTGTAAATATATTTCAATGAAAATGAAGTAATTAAAAATAATTAAACCTTTTTTTTTTTTGTTCCTTTAAATATAATTCCGTTTTAGTCAAATGAAAGTATTTTGTTGAATTTGTTTCTAAATAATTTGTATACTATTATTGATTAGTTTTGTATTAAACTATTTAACAATGATATCTTTAACATCAAGTAACAAAATAAATCTAATTTTAGACACATTTTTTATGTGCAAATTGTTTAATATTTAACTTAAAAGAAAACTGATGAAAAATATTTTTAAAAAAAGCTAACCTTAAATTTTTTCCTAATTACATCAGTGGTTAAAAAAAATTATTTTTCTAATTAATTCTTTTATTAATACCATACATCAAGTTACAAATTTGATAAAACGCTTTTTGAAACTAGTAGAAAAAATTTAATTAGTCTTCATTAAAAATTCCGACTAAAGGAAGGTTCAAATTAACAAGTCATTGGAGAAAAAAGATTTATTCAGAATAAAAGCCCATTATGCGTTTCTAACTTTGACTCAACTCATTACTTAAATCAGACATTGTGAAATCATTCTTATGTAAGAATTTAGATTAATACCTTTATCCAATTTGCGAAACCCAAAATGAACGATGATTTCGAAATGGAATGGTCTCTGGTTTCCTTAAAGGAACAATGGTCTAAGATTTCTTGGAGACTGTAAGTCTCTGTTTGCATTCCTTTTGAAATGGAATTAATTTAATTGGTATTGTGTTACTTGAATTTTACTGACGATTATGTTGTTTTACATTGTTTTCAATTGTTTAAATAACTTTACAAAACTGGGTATTGCAAAAAGTAAGTTTAAAAAGCTTAATAAATCGAAAAACTTTAAAAATTAAATTTAACAAATGTTTATTTAATGAAAATCATCTGTGTATATTAGGTTTCTGGGTTCGACAAAATTAAATGTAAATAATATGTTATTTTGACACAAATGATTATGTTATTTTACATTGTTTTCAATTGTTTAAATAAATTCATAAAATTTTATGAAAAATAAGTTTAAAATCATAATACCTATCAAATTTTAAATTATATTTAACATTATTTACGATGTTAAATATAAATAATAACATTATAATAACCAATAATAATAATAATAATAATAAAATTTTATTTAAAAGAATAATTTTGCAATATTGATTGTAAATAATACAATACACAGATGTTTATATTATTTTACATTGTTATCAATTGTTTAAATAACTTTACAAACACTGGATTGAAAAGTAAGTAAATATCTTAATATCTCTCGATTTTTAAATTATATTTTTATTATTTAAATCAGGGGTGGCACACCCTATAACCCGCCTTGAACATTTTTAGGCCCGTGAGATTTAACACACTTTTACAAAATATATTTATTTTATAAGGGCCAAAAGGGGGCCTGAATGCCGAGTGGCTAGCACTCTGGCGCTCGGTACCACAGGTTTCGGGTTCGAGTCCCGGAGGGCCATGGATGTTTATAGTGGTTCAGAATCCACTTTAAACCGTAGGTCCCGGTCCTAGTAGGATCGTAGAGCGTTGCGGGGGCATTGTTACTCCGCGTCCGTGGCTTATCGTCAAGTTACACGCGCCCCCTGGGTAATGCAAAGTGAGTAATGTCTGTGCAGCGCTTGCCTTAAGGCATCCAAGACCAAAGCTGTCTAAGTGTTTGCCAGCTGCATTGGACCAAAAAAAATAATAATGGCCAAAGGAATACTTTATGTGTGCATCCATCTATTCAAATCTGTGCTGTCAAAATGATAAAAACTAACCTTGATTTTAAAATAGTATTCTTGCGAATATATGAAATATATTGCCTGTTTTAATTATGTGCTCGCAGAATAATTAAATTATATTCTACGAAACGCATGATGCCCGCGTATCTTGGAACATTTGACCTCAATGACGCAGTGATCCTCCCGAGATACGGAAAGTGGATTGTTGATAGTAGAGCAAACCAGACTCTTAGTTGAAGTTGTTAGCGCTTTTGGTCCAACTTATATTTTTATTATATTATATTTTTATATGTCTTTCTTTTCAATTTGCATTTAGTATCAATTTTATTATATTATCTAGGTTTACTCGTAAAATAATAGTTAACAGAAAAATAATAACTCATTACATTTCAATTTTTCCCACCAAAACAAATTATGTAGTGCGGCTAGTCTAATATAGGAATATATAATTTTATATGCTGCCCGGGGAGATGTGATGCATTTTCAAAGTGGTCCTAAAGATCACTATGGTTGGCCACCTCTGACCTAAATTAACATTATTTAAAATATTATAAATTTTCTAAATCAATTTCATTAAAATAATGTATAAACTCGCGTTTATTTTTAATCATATTTAATTATACTTTTCAAGGTAATTACTTTATATTTCTTGAAATGATCTTTTTCAATAAAATTTGAAAATTTTAATAAGCTTTAGGTAGAGATTTGAAGATTGAATAGAAAATCATTATCAATAAAGTTTGTAAAATTTTAAAATAAAAATAATTAATTGTTTTATTCTTGTACACAACACAGAGCTGGTACTTACAACATCATGTTTATTTATGGCAATAACTAATGCCATCATCATCGGAGCAATGTCCCCATGGTGGACCAAGGCCTTCTGTCCACTAGAAGATTTCTAGACAGAAAATGATTTGTTTTTTCAAGGGTGGGGATGTCAGCCCGACGCCTTACCATGGTATTATACCGGGACCTACGGTTTAAAGTGGATTCCGAACAGCTACAAACTTCCATGGACTTAAACCTTGTGGTACCGAACACCAGAACTCTAGTCACTATGCCATCAGCCCCCATTAACTAATGCAACCAAACAAAATAAAAATAAACAATTTCAATTGCACAAAAATTTTTAATCCCAATATTAAAAATTTCCAAAATATCAAAATATGTGAAAACAAACAATTTAACAAACAAGGAAAATTTTTTTGAAAAATTCGTCTCAACTTCCAGAAGAGAGACTTTTTAATAAAAACTTTAAAAAAGACTTCTGGCAACATGTAAATTGCTCAAGTGTCTTGTAAAGATTATCACTAAATTATTTACTATCTAACTACTAATTATTCTTACTTATAATTATACTATAAACAAGTTTTAATACGACGGAAGATATCTTTAAATTATTTACTCCCGTTATTTTAAACCGCCTGAGTTAAATTTTGAATATTCCTCTGTTCTTCGAACTTTTATAGTTTGGTTTTCCAGTAATTTTCTTCCTTTTTAATAATTGAACCCCTTCAAAACCTGAGTTCGAGATTCTTTTTACAAATCCGAACGATTCTTTTAAATCGAAAATTTCTAATTGTCAGTTTTGGAAGGGGAAAGTTCCGAATCTTAAGTCGGTTGATCATTTATAATGATTGCTAACAACTGCGGTTCCGATGCGAGAAGTGAGTCTTTTAAAAGATTCGGTAATAAGAAACTCTGTGATCTCTAACGCAATTGGAAGGAACTTTTCGGAAATTTCGAACCAATTCGATTTCGAAGTTGGAGGGAATGGGAGTTCCCACTTTGAGAGAGAAGTTGGGAACGCTCTAAATGGACTAAATGTACGACTTACCTAATTAAGAGCTTAAATCAGTTGCGAAGTTTGTTGTATAAAAGTGAAAACTTCAGTTTTAAGTTTAAATCAAATATCAAACTTTTAATTTCGCCGGCATTAATTAAAAATCTTTTTGGAAAGTGTTCCTTTTGGATAATTAAAGTATTCGTAAGTAAAGTTTCGTGCTCAATAAAAAATTGAATGCATGTTAATTTATCTATTTGTCCTTCTTAGCTCAGAAATGCATAAATATTTAATTTGTTTCATAAATCTTAAAGCAGCATCATGCATATTAAAAAGCAATTTACTGCGCCACGCTAGAAAAGTGATTGTAAGACACTTTAGACAGAACTCGCTTGCAATTGCTTATTAATAAATACCCTAATTACTTCCACGTTTATTTCCTTCTAGTTCCATATTTATTAGAGTACTGTGCATTTCAGCGTACTGCACACACTACTCTAATAAAATGTGTGGCCATTAAACGCGGTTTATAGCAACAAATTCAGTAGTTTTTTTTTTTTTTATTATTTTTTTCTAATGTAGCTGTCAAACACTTAGACAATTGTGTTAGATGCCTTAATCAAATGCTGCACCGATGTTTATATCTTAGCAATAAACAGGAGGTGCTAGCACCTTGAAGATCAGCCATGGACGGGAATTTACAATACCTCCCCAGCGCTCTACGAGTCTGTTAGACCGGGATTAGACCTACATCGACTATCTGTTAGAGACTATCTGTTAGACCTACGGTTTAAGTGGATTCCGAACTACCACAAACGTGCAGCTGGCAATAAAGGCAGTTTTATTTGTTATAAGCACTGCTGTTACTCACTGAGCACTACCCAAGGGACACGTGCAGCTTGAAGAGGGGACCGGGAATCGAACCTAAAACCTGCGGTACAAAGCCCCAAAGCGGTAGCCATTCGGGCCCTAACTTCAGTAGTTTTACTATTAAAATTGAAATTGGGTCAGTTAAACTATTAAAAATAATGGATCATTCTAAAAAAATTGATCCATTTGTCTTTCTTAACCTTGAAATACATAAATATTTAATTTGTTTCATAAATCTTAAAAAGCAGCATCATGCATATTAAAAAGCAATTTACTGTGTTTTATCTGGTCACGCTAGAAAAGTAGTTACCAGACACATTAGGACATTTATTAATAAGCAATCGCAAACATGCATGGTCTAATTACCCCTTCCAAGTTTATTTCCTTTTAGTACCATGTTTATTAGAGTAGTGTGTGCAGAAAAGCTAAAATACGCAATAGCTATCTCTAGTTACTTATTGTTGATGACGATCAACCGGCCATCAGACCTTCATTATTTATAAACTACAGATAGTGATTAGAAGATTTAATAGAAAATCAATATCAACAATTGTAATTTTTAATTTACCATGAATAAATTTCAATACAAAGAAAGATAATTTATAAATTTTTTTATCCATGGTCTTGTAAGCTAAAGTTAAATTCTGACTTATTTATCTGATCTTCAAACTATTTTTCGTTCAGTTTCCCATTAATTTTTTCTTCTTTTTTTAATAATTGAACCCCTTCAGAACCCGAGTCGCGATTCTTTTTACGAATCCGAACGATTCTTTTAAATCGAAAATTCTAATTGTCAGTTTTGGAAACGGAAAGTTCCGAATCTTTTAAGTCGGTTCATCATTTATAATGATTGCTGACAACTGTGGTTCGATGCAGAAGTGAACATTTTAAAAGACTCGGTAATAAGAAACTCTGTGATCTCTAACGCAATTGGAAGGAACTTTTCGGAAACCTCGAACCAATTCGATTTTGAATTTGGAGGGAAGGGGGAGTTCTCACTTTGAAAGAGAGTGAAATTTCTAGAGAGAAGTAGTTGGGAACTCTCTAAATGGACTCAATGTACTACTACGCTAATTAAGAGCTTAAATCAGTTGCGAAGTTTCTTGTATAAAAAGTGAAAACTTTAGTTTTCAAGTTTAAATCAAATATCAAACTTTTAATTTCGCCAGTATTAGTTAAAAACCTTTTTGGAAAGTGTTACTTTTTGGTAATTAAAGTATTTCGTGCTCAATAAAAAATTGAATGCATGTAAATTTACCTATTTTATTGATTTACCATGTTAATTTACCATTTACCTTAAATCCATAAATATATAAACGAATTAAATATTTATGGATTTCCGGTCCCTCTGAACTCGGAAATCCATAAATATTTAATTTGTTTGATAAATCTTAAAGCAGCATCATGCATATTAGAAAGCAATTTACTGCTTTTTATCTGGTCACGCCAGAAAAGTAGTTGTAAGACACTTTAGACGGAACACGCTTGCAATTGCTTATTAATAAATACCCTAATTACTTCCGAGTTTATTTTCATTTAGTTCCGTATTTATTATAATAGTGTGTGCAGAAAGCTGAAATGCACAGTAGCTGTGACTAATTACTGATTCTTGATTACGATGCGTCAGTGATAGACATTGATTATTAATCCTTGTTCATCATCGTCATAATCATCATCAGTGGCACCACAGCCCCGTGGTGCTAATTAAAGTGTCTACCCTCTACCTGCAGCCAGATTTCTAGATAGATGTTTTCTTTTTACGAGGTAGGGTTGTCAGCACTACTTCCAACGCTCTAAAGCCATATTAGATCATGCCCTACGATTTAAAGTGGATTCCGAACCACTACAAACATTCATGGGATCGCCGTTACTTTAATCCATTGTACCGAAAGCCAGGGTGTTAGTCACGCGGCCATCAGGTCCATTAATCCTAGTTAGGTACAGAGAATTATGTCGAATATATACAGAATGTATACCATTAAACGTGGTTTATAGCAACAACTTCATTAATTGTTTCTATTATACTTGCAACTAGGATAGATAAAATGTTAATAATATTAGATCAAATTATACATAATAAATATGTATTCCATTTAATAATCAGATATTTATAATTTCTGCAGCATCAATTAAAATGATTTTGGAGAGAATTTATTTTTATTAATTAAAGTATTTCATGTTGTATTAGAAAAATCAATTCCCGTTAGTTTATCTATTTGCCCTCTTAACTCGGGAAATATATAAATATTTAATTTGTTTCATAAATCTTAAAGTAGTACCGTGCATATTAAAAAGCAATTAACTAGGCTTTATTTGGTCACGCAAGAAAAGTAGTTATCAGACACTTTAGGATATTTATTAATAAGCAATTACAAGTATGTATTGTCTAATTATATCTTCCACGTTAATGTCCTTTCAGCTCCGTATTTATTAGAAAAATGTGTTCCATATCTATTAGAAATGCACAGTAACTGTCGCTAGTTACTGCTTATTGATGACGATGTGTTGTTGACAGATATTGATTATTAAACCCTGTTATTTGCAGTGAAATATGTCGAATATATTGATGCGTGACCATTAAACGGGGTTTATAGCAACAACTTCGGTAATTATTTCTATTAAACTTGAAATTGGGATAGTTAAAGTATTAAAAATAATGGATCGTTTTAACAATATTGATCTATTTGTCGCTCTTAACTAGGAAATATATAAATATTTAATTTATGTTTCATAATTCTTAGGTATCATGCATATTAAAAAGCAATTAACTAGGATTTACTTGATGACACTTTAGGGTAATTATTAATAAGCAAATGCAAGGGAGTGCTGTCTAATTACCACTTCCGTGTTTATTCCGTTTAGTTCCATTTTTGTGTGAGCAGAACGCAGAAATGCACAGTAGCTGTTGGTGACAATGCGCTTGTGGCAGACATTGATTACTAATCCTTGTTCATCGTTATCATCATCAGCCGCGCAACAGTAATATGGTGGGACAAGGCCGTCTGCCTGCTGGCAGATTTCTAGATAAAAGATGTTTTATTTTACAGAGGAGGGTTGTTAGCAATACTTCTAGTGCTCTACAACCATATTAGTCCTACGCTTTAAATTGCATTCCGAACCACTACAAACATCCATAGCAGCGCCGGGACTCGGACCACAAACCTGTGGTACCGAGAGACAGAGCAATAGTCACTCGGCCATCAGGCCCTTTTTATTTATAAACTACAGATAGAGATTTGAAGATTTAATAGAAAATCAATATCAACAATATTTCGTAATTTTTAATTAACCATAAACAAGTTTTAATACAAGAAAAATGATCTTTAAATTATTTACTTATGATATTTTGAACTATCTCAGTTACATTGTGACTTATATATCTGTTCTTCATATCTTTTATCGTTTGGTTTTCCAACAATTTTCTTCCTTTTTAATAATTGAACCCCTTCAAAACCCGAGTTCGCGATTCTTTTTACAAATCCGAACGATTCTTTTAAATCGAAAATTCTAATTGTCAGTTTTGGAAACGGAAAGTTTCGAATCTTTTAAGCCGGTTGATCATTTATAATGATTGCTAACAACTGAGGTTCGCATGCAGAAATGTGTCTTTTAAAAGATTCGGTAATAAGAAACTCTGTGATCTCTAACGCAATTGGAAGGAACTTTTCGGAAAACTCGGAACCAATTCGATTTCGAAGTTGGATAGAAGGGGTGTTTTCACTTTGAGAGAGAGAGTCATTTCAGGAGGAGAAGTAGTTGGGAACACTCTAAATGGACTCAATGTACGACTGCGCTAATTAAGAGCTTAAATCAGTTGCGAAGTTTCTTGTATAAAAGTGAAAACTTTAGTTTCAAGTTTAAATCAAATATCAAACTTTTAATTTCGCCGGCATTAATTTAAAACCTTTTTGGAAAGTGTTCCTTTTTGGTAATTAAAAAAGTATTTCGTGCTCAATAAAAAATTGAATGCACGTTAATTTATCTATTAGTCTCTCTTAACTCGGATATGCATAAATATTTAATTCGTTTCATAAATCTTAGAGCAGCATCATGCATATTAAAAAGTAATTTACTTCGTGTTATCTGGTCACGCCAGAAAAGTAGTTGTAAGACACTTTAGACAGTACATGGTTGCAATTGCTTATTAATAAATACCTTAATGACTTCCGAGTTTATTTCCTTTTAGTTTCATATTTATGAGAATAGTGTATGCAGAACGCTGAAATGCACAGTAGCTGTCGCTCGTTACTGTTTGTTGATGATGCATTGGTGACAGACATTGATTATTAATCCCTGTTAGGTACAGTGACTTACGTCGTATACATTGATGTATGCACCATTAAACGTGGTTTATAGCAACGACTTCGTAATTATTTCAATTAAACTCGAAATCAGGATAGTACAAAAGTTAACAATAATGGATCTTCTTAATAATATTAATCTATTTGTCTCTCTAACTCGGAAATATATAAATATTGAATTTGTTTTATAAAACTTAAAGTTTCCTTTTTTTCTAATGCAGCTTACAATACAGACAAAATTATCTTTATGCCATAAGCAAGTGCAGCACGGTTGTTACTCATTTAGCACCATCTAAAGGGTATGTGTAGTTTGACGATAAGTTAAGGAGACGACTCGGAGTACCCCCACAACTGTCTATGATCCTATTAGACCGGAACCTACTCTTTAATGTGGTCACCACCATAAACCTCCGTGGCACCACCGGCACTTGAACCAGAAACCACTGATACTGAACGCTAGAGCACTAGCCACTCGGCTATCAGACCCATATTATTTATAAACTATAGATAGATATTTGACTATTAAATTGAAAATTAATACCAATGCTATGTGTAATTTTTAATTTAATTTTATTTTTAATGGAATATAAACCAATTTTAATGCAAGCAAAGATGCTCTTTAAATTATTTAAGCATGGTATCTTAAAATATCTGAATTAAATTATTTCTCTGTTCTTCAAACTTTCATCTTTTGGTTTTCCAACAATTTTCTTCCTTTTTAATACTTGAACCCCTTCAAAATACCGAATTCCCGATTCTTTTTACAAATCCGAACGATTCTTTTAAATCGAAAAATTCTAATTGTCAGTTTTGGAAGGGGAAAGTTCCGAATCTTTAAAGTCGGTTGATCATTTACAATGATTGCTAACAACTGCGGTTCCGATGCAGAAGTGAGCCTTTTAAAGGTTCGATAATAAGAAACTCTGTGATCTCTAACGCAATTGAGAGGAACTTTTCGGAAAACTCGAACCAATTCGATTTCGAAGTTGAGGGAAGGGGAGTTCTCACTTTGAGAGACAGCAATTTCTGGAGAGAAGTAGTTGGCAACGCTCTAAATTTACTCAAAGTACAACTACGCTAATTAAGAGTTTAAGTCAGTTGCGAAGTTTGTTGTAGAAAATTGAAAACTTTAGTTTTAAGTTTAAATCAAATATAAAACTTTTAATTTCGCCGGCATTAATTAAAAATATTTCGGATGTGTTCCTTTTTGGTAATTAAAGTATTTCGTGCTCAATAAAAAAATCAATGCACCTAAATTTATCTATGTGTTCTTCTTAACTCGGAAATCCATAAATATTTAATTTGCGTCATAAATTTTAAATTAATACCATGCATATTAAAAGGCAATTTACTACTAGTCACGCTAGAAAAAATAGTTATAAGACACTTTAGGGTATTTATTAATAAGCAATTACAAGCGTGTGCTGTCTAAATACCCTTCCGCGTTTATTTCCTTCCAGATCCATATTTATTAGAATAGTGTTTGTATAACTCTGAAATGCAGAGTAGATGTCACTAATTTACTGCTTGTTGATTACGATGCCTTGATGACTGACATTTATTATTAATCTTTGTACATCGTCATCTTCATCAGTGCCGGAACAGACCCATAGTGGTCCAACGATATCTGTCCATTGGCAGATTTCTAGACACGAGATGTTTTGTTTTTCCCAGGGTGAGGTTATCATCCCGACGCTCAACAGTTCTATTAGACCAGGACCTACGGTTTAAGGTGGATTCCGAACCACTACAAACATAAATGGTACCGCCGGGACTCAAAACCTGTGACACCAAGCGCCAGAACGCTAGCCACTCGGCCATCAGGCCGCAATAACGTAAGTAACCAAACAAATTAAAAAAAAAAAAAAAAACAATTCCAATTGCACAAACATTTTTAATCCTAAAATTAAAAAATGACAATGCATCAGAATATGTGAAAACAAACAATTAATATAGGTTTACCAAAAGAAAGAGGGATAATTAATGTATGTATGAAAATTTTATGAAAAATTCTTCTCAACTTGCCAGATGAGAGATAAAAACTGTAAAAAGAACTTCTCGCAACATGTAAACTGCTAATTTTTTACTATCTAACTACTAATTATTACTTACTTACAATTAAATTATAAACATAATTTATATACAAGGGAAAGATGACCCTTTAATTATTTACTAATAATATTTTAAGCTATCTGAGTAAAATTCTGACTTACTTCAGTATTCTTCAAAGCTTTTATCTCTTAGTGTTCCAGTAATTTTCTTCCTTTTTAATAATTGAACCCTTTCAAAACCCGAATTCGCGATTCTTTTTACAAATCCGAACGATTCTTTTAAATCCAAAAATTCTAATTGTCAGTTTTGGAAGGGGAAAGTTCCGAATCTTTTAAGTCGGTTGATCATTTATAATGATTGCTAACAACTGCGGTTCGAATGCAGACGTGAGTCTTTTAAAAGACTCGGTAATAACAAACTCTGTGATCTCTAACGCAATTGGAAGGAACTTTTCGGAAAACTCAGAACCAATTCGATTTCGAAGTTAGAGGGTTTTCACTTTGAGAGAGAGTGCCATTTCTAGAGAGAAGTAGTTGGGAACGCTCTAAATGGAATCAATGTACGACTAAGGTAATTAAGAGCTTAAATCAGTTGCGAAGTTTTGTTGTATAAAAGTGAAAACTTTAGTTTTCAAGTTTAAATCAAATATCAAACTTTTAATTTCGCCGGCATTAATTAAAAATTTTTTCGAAAGTGTTCCTTTTTGGTAATTAAAGTATTTCGGGCTCAATAAAAAATTGAATGCATGTTAATTTATCTATTAGTCTCTTAACTCGAAATGCATAAATATTTAATTTGTTTCATAAATCTTAAAAAGCAGCATCATGCATATTAAAAAGCAATTTACTACGTTTTATCTGCTCACGCTAGAAAAGTAGTTGTAAGACACTTTAGTCAGAGCACGCTTGCAATTGCTTATTAATAAATACTCTAATTACTTCCGAGTTTATTTCCTTTTAGTTCCATATTTATTAGAACAGTGTTTTCAGAACGCTGAAATGCACAGCAGCTGACGCTATTCACTGCATGTTGCTGATGCTAAATTTGGTGACAGACATTGATTATTAATCCTTGTTCCTCATCATCATCATCAGTGGCGCGACCGTCCCATGGTGGGCCAAGACTGTCTGCTTGCTGGCAGATTTCTAGGTAGAAGATGTTTTTTTTTTTTTATTTGGTAGGGTTGTTAGCACTACGTGCGACGCTCTACAGCTATATTAGATCAGGATCATTATACCATTAAACGCGGTTTATAGCCAAAAAATTAATAATTATTTCTATTAAACTTGAAATTAGGATAATTAAAATGTCAACAATATGGAAAGTATACATAATAAATTTGTATTCCAAATTATACATAATTTAAATTTGTATTCCATATTATAATACAGATAAAATGCTAAACAATAATGGATCAAAATAATTTAAATTATTTCTATTAAACTATTTATTATTTATTTAATTATTTCTATTCAATTTGAAATTATTTTTATTAAACTTGAAATTAGGATAGTTAAAATGCTAACAATAATGGATCAAATGATACATAATAAATATATATTCCATATAATAATAAGATATTTATATTTCTACAGCAACAATTGAAACCTTTTTGGAAAGTATTCCTTTTTGGTAATTAAAGTATTTCGGGAATGCTGAATAAAAATATCAATTCCCGTGATTTTATCTATTCGTCTCTTCTAACTCGGAAATATGTAAATATTTAATTTGTTTCATAAATCTTAAAGCAGTGTCATGCATATTAAAGAGCAATTTACTACTGGTCACGCTAGAAAAGTAGTTATAAGACACTTTAGAGTACTTATTAATAAGTAATTTGCAAGCGTGTACTATCTAATTATCCCTTCTGCGTTTATTTCCTTTTACTTCCATATTTATTAGAATAGTGTATGCAGAACGCTGAAATGCACAGTAGCTGTCGCCAGTTACTGCTTGTTGATTCTTGTTGGGTACAGTGAATTATGTCGAATATATTAATGTATGACCACTAAAACGCGGCTTATAGCAACAACTTCGGTAATTATTTCAGTTAAACTTGAAATTAGGAAAGTTAAAATGTTAAATGTTAGCTCATTATACACAATTTTTATTCCTAGCTCTTTGTCGCTTTGTGCTACAGGTTCCAGGTTTGAGCCTCTTGTACATGGATGTTTGTAGTAGTTCGAAATTCACTTTAAACTGTAGGTCCCGGTCCAATATGTAGTCCATGTCCACAGTTTTATGTAAATTCCTTTTAGATTCTTAACTAATGAGAGTAAACTTCCTTGGTCTTTTATAAGGTATGCTATTATTCCGTAAACACTAATGTTTATTAATCATGCACTTGCAGTACTTTCTTAACTGTTTCATTAATCACGTATGTCTGTTACATCTTAAACATGTATGATAATTAACATGTTATTTGTTGCATCTTAAACATGACTATTACTCCATATACATGTAATGTTTATTAATCCTGTTTGTTCATTGCACATTAATTGTGATACATACATGTATGCCCATTGCTCCATAAACACGTATGTTCGTTATCCCCGAACACTTGTATGTTCATTAATCATGCCCATGAACATGCATGCTCATTAATCACGGATGTCCTTTACTCCATATAGATGTATGACCATTGCCTTTTAAATATTATGTTCATTACTCATGTAATTTTGTTAATCCACTAACATAAATAATTAATAATCATGTATATCATTGCTCCATAAACATATATAGTGGGTGATATCTACGGGTAATGGTGCGAATTTTCAATCAGAATGTGCCATCTCGCAATTTACTCAAACATTTTGTATAAAACTTCGACCGAATGATTATTGTATTAAAGATGCTACAAATTATGTGTTTTGGTATTTTATTATTAAAAAACCGCAGAAAATTGATAATAAAGTTAATCTTATATTCTAAAAAACATAAAACCAGATACTTAAAATTTATATTCTACAGTATCTGTTTCCATAATACGATTGTAAAAGAATGATAGTGAAAAAATATCTGATACCATCAAACTCGTTGGAAATTGCACGGGAGAAGTTATCGTCGAATGTTCTATCCGTTGCCAACAAAGGGAAACTGAATACTTCAGTTCCAATGGAAATCTCTAGTCGATTCGCCAAACAGCACTTTGTCAAACGCACCCACCCATTTCACGGCGGGATTTCAAAAGGGATAAAAATAGGGAATAATTCGTCTTGAGAGAGGGAAAAATCCAGAATCGAATGTGCCAGTCACGATCTAGCAGTCCATCAGAGCGGCTGGTTCAAAGACGGACACTACGTGCCTAACCCCTTGTCTTCAAGGGGACATCAACCCCCTAATTCGAGGACTCTTCAATCATGATCGGAATGGAAGAATGGAGGTTAACTGCCTCTAGACCCTCCCTGCTCACTTTGCGGGATAGTAGTGGGAAGGGGGAAGTTATGGATGGGGTAAAGAAGGGTTTTGCCGTCCTCAAGACATTTTATATATTTTTAAATGTTTGTTTCCCTATCAATAGAGAGGATTTTTGGTGAGATCTGGATAGAAAGAATCGTGAACGGAAATATTTGATGTGATGTACGAGGTTTTAGAGCTTTTTCGTGATATACCCGAAATGGATTCCGCATCACGATTTGCACATATGTGATCACAATTGTTGGTTCGTGATAATTTGGGAATTTGACTTTGGCTCCTGAAGACCCATCTATAAAAATATTTCATAAAAGAGTGATATTTATTGGAGATTTGTGTGGTTTGTCACTCTACGGTCATTTTATGCGCACTTTGAGCTAAACAGAGCGGGATCTACAATTTAAAGTGGATGCCAAACCACTCACACATCATTGCCACCGCCAGGATGCGAACCTGAAGCCTGTGGTACCAATGGCCAGAGCACTAGCCAATTGACCCACCAGGCCGCAATTCAGGATAGGAAATGTTCGATATTAAAACTGCTACAAATTATATATCTTGATAAACGAATAAATATTTTTATTTTGCATGACTAATACAAAAACAGAAAATTGATAGTAAACTTAATCTTAGATTGCAAAAACATTAAACATACATGAAAAAAATAAGACCCTTAAAAATTATATTCTTCAGTATTTGTTTCCATCATATGAATGTAAAAGAATACTAGAAAAATACTTGTTGCCCCATAAACCTCGTTGGAAATTTCACGGTTGAAGTTATTCACAAATGTTCTATCCGCTGCCAACAAAGGGAAACTGAATACTTCAATTCCAATGGGAATCTCCAGTCGATTCGCCAAACAGCACTTTGTCAAACGCACCCGCCCATTCCTCGGAGGGATTTCGAAGGGGGAAAAAGGAATAATTCGTCTTGAGAGAGGGAAAAATCCAGAATCGAATGTGCCAGTCACGATCTAGCAGTCCATCAGAGCGGCGGGTTCAAAGACGGACACTACGTGCCCTACCCTTTGTCTTCGAGCGGACATCAACCCCTAATTCGAGGATTCTTCAATCTTGATCGGAATGGAAAAAGGAGGTTAACTGCCTCTAGACCCCCAGCTCACTAGCTTTGCTTGACAGTAGGGGCAAGGGGAAAAGTTATGGATGGGGTAAAAGAGGGTTTTGCCATCGCGAGACATTTTTATATATTTTTAAATGTTTCTTTCCCTATCTGTAGGGAGGAATTTTTGGTGAGATTTGGTGTTGGAAGAAGGAATCGGGAACGGAAATATTTGATGTGATGAACGAGGTTTATGGTTTATACTCGAAATGGATTCTACATCACGATTTGCACATATGTGATCACATTTGTTGATTCGTGATACTTTAAAAATTTAAGTTCCTCTTCTGAAGGCTCATCTATAAAAATATTTCATAGGAATGCCTCAAATACTAATGCTTAATACTAAAATGTCATTTTATTTCGTTTGTCATTGTTTGTCAAAATTGTTTTGCAAATGCCTAATGTCTAAAATGTTATTTTATTTCTTCAAAATAATGCATGCCTAAAATGCCAATGCCTAATGCCTAAAATGTTATTTTATTTATTGGCGTTTGTCATTGTTTTAAGTTCAAAATATTGCATTATTTTAATCAGATTTGATGTTGGATACTAAGAATCGTGAATGGAAATATTTGATAACATGAACGAGGTTTAGAGCTTATACCTGGAAAAGTATTTTGGGTATTGGGTATTGTATTATTAAAAAAAAAGCAGAAAATTGAAAATAAAGTTAATCTTGGATACCAAAAACTTAAAACCAGATAATTAAACATTTATATTCTGCTATCTGTTTCCATAATATGATTGCAAAAGAATAATAGTAAAAAAAATACTTGTAGCACCCTAAAACTCCTTGGAAACTGAGAAGAGGAATTTATCGTCAAATCTTCTATCCGTTGCCAACAAAGGGAAGCTGAATATTTCAATTCCAATGGGAATCTCCAGTCGATTCGCCAAACAGTACTTTGACAAACGCACCTACCCATTCCTCGGCGGGGATTTTAAAAGGGGGAATAATTTGCCTTGAGAGAGGAAAAATCCAGAATCGAATGTGCCAGTCACGATCTAGCAGTCCATCAGAGCGGCGGGTTCAAAGACGGACACTACGTGCCCTACCCCTTGTCTTCGAGAGGACATCAACCCTAATTCGAGGACTCTTCAATCTTGATCGGGATGGAAGAAAGGAGGTTAACTGCCTCTAGACCCCCTGCTCTCACTAGCTTTGCGTGATGTAGTGGGGAAGGGAAGAAGTTATGGATGGGGTAAAGAGGGTTTTGCCATTGCAAGATATTTTATATATTTTTAAATGTTTCTTTCCCTATCTGTTGGGAGGATTTTTGGCGAGATTTGGTGTTAGATAGAAAGAATCGTGAACGTAAATATTGGATGTGATGAACGAGGGTTTAGATCTTATATCCGGAATGGATTCCGCATCACGATTTGCACATATGTCATCACATTTGTTGGTTCGTGATATTCTACGAATTTGACTTTGGCTCATCTATAAAAATTTCATGAAAGGCTGTCGTTTATTCAAGAATCAATGTCAGAAGGTGTTATTTTATTTCTTGTGGTTTGTCATTGTTTTTGGTTAAAAATTATATATTATTTTAATCAGAACGGTATATGTATAAGATATTCGGCGGTGTCATGGATGTTTGTAATGGTTCAGAATCCACTTTAAACAGTAGATACCGATTTAATAGGATCGTAGAACATTGTGGGGCTAGAGTTATTTGCGTCTGTAGCCTATCTTCAAGATACACGTGCCCCCTGGGTAGTGCTAAATGAGTGACCTCATTGAGGGCCTTGTTCATGGCACAAAGATAACTGTCTGAATTTTACCAGATGCATTAGAAAAAAAGATAGCAGTGTGCTGTGATAGAAAAGGGTTGACCTTTGTCGTACTCTCTCTTTAAATGGAATATTAAAAATGAAAGCTGCAATAATAATAATAGATCAGTTATACACGATTAACACATATTTTGTGTTATATTTCTTTAATGATTATGTATTTAGTGTCTTCTAATACTGTCTTTCTTAATGAATATATATTTAAATAAATCCATAGTAGATATATATATAAGTTTTTAAGTCAATTGTAAATCGGTTATATCACAAAATATCTATTTATTTATTTCATCAAATAATGGCTGAAGTCAGTTAAAATGAGTTGCCAATTAATGTTTCAAAAAAGCAGATTTATTGTAAAAAAGCATAAAATTGATAATATATTTAATCTTAGATTCCAAAAACATTAACCATAAATGAGAACTAGGCACTTAAAAATTTATATTCTACAGTGTTTTCATCATAAGATTATAAAAAAGAATAATAATAAAAAAATGCATGTGGCACCTTAAGACTCCTTGGAGATTGCACGGTTGAAGTTATTCACAAATGTTCTGCCCGCTGCCAACAAAGGGAAACTGAATACTTCAATTCCAATGGGAATCTTCAGTCGATTCGCCAAACAGCACTCTGTCAAACGCACCCACCCATTCCTCGGAGGGATTTCAAAGGGAAAAAAAGGGAATAATTCGTCTTGAAAGAGGGAAAAATCCAGAATCGAATGTGCCAGTCACGATCTAGCAGTCCATCAGAGCGGCGGGTTAAAAGACGGACACTACGTGCCCTACCCCCTTGTCTTCGAGAGGACATCAACCCCCTAATTCGAGGACTCTTCAATCTTGATAGGGATGGAAGAAAGAAGGTTAACTGCCTCTAGACCCTCCTGCTCAGCAGCTTTGCGTGATAGTAGTGGGGAAGGGAAGAAGTTATGGATGGGGTAGAGAGGGTTTTGCAATCCTCAAGATATTTTATATATTTTTAAATGTTCCTTTCCCTAACTGTAGGGAAGGATTCTCGGTGAGATTTGGTGTTGGATAGAAAGGATCGTGAATGGAAATATTTGATGTGATGAACGAGGTTTTTGAGCTTATACCCGAAATAGATTCCGCATCACGATTTGCACATATGTGATCACATTTGTTGGTTCGTGATATTTTGCGAATTTACGAGTAAGTACCTCTTCTGATGGCTCATCTATAAAAATATTTCATAAAAGTCGATCGTTTATTGAAGAATAAATATTGAAAAGGTTATTTTTTTGACATTTGCAATTGTTTTAAGTTAAAAATACTATATTATTTTAATCCGAATTGTATGTAAGATATTAAGCGGTGCCATAGATGATTGTAGTGGTTCGGCATCCACTTTAAACCCCTACTATTACTACGCCACACCACATCCCTGTGGGTAAAGCTGAGTTGCCTCTTTACAGTTTGGAAAGTATGTCGGTGAGAAGAAGTCTGATTGGGCTCTTGACGCTGTACGGTCATATGAGACCGGGACCTATGGCTTAAAGTGGATTCCGAACCACTACAAACCTCCATGGTTCAGCCGGGATTCAGATCCGAAATCTGTAGTACCGAGTGCCAGAGCGCTAGCCGCTTTGCCATCATGCCCACTATCTACTTTAATGATCCTGCTCTAATATTATAATTACAACTACTACTAATACTACACCACACCACATCACTGTGCCTAGAACTGTGTTGTGCCCCTTACAGTTTGGGAATGATGTGGGTGAGAAGAAGTCTAAACGCACTGTGTGACGTTCTAGTGTCATATGAGACCGGGACCTACGGCTTAAAGATGATGCCGAACCATTATACAAACATACAGGGCACCAGCGTGACTAAAACCCGAAACCTGGGGTACTTATACCTGGAATGGATTCTGCCTCACTATTTGCACATATGTGACCCCATTCGCTGGTTCGCGATATTCTGAGAATTTGATTTCGGCTTCTTGAAGGCCCATCTATTAAAATATTTCATAAAGGGCTGTCGTTTATTCCAGAATCATTGTCTTAGAATATTATTTTTTATTTCGTGGCGCTTGTCATTGTTTTAATTTTTAAAATTCTGTATTATTTTAATCAGAACCCGATGGCCGAGTGACTAGCACACTGGGGCTCGGTGCCACAGGTCTCGGGTTCGAGTCCCGGTGGTACCATGGATGTTTGTATAATGATTCAGAATCCACTTTATGCCGTAGGTCCTGGTCTCATATGGCTGTAAGAACTTCACGGAGCCAAGTCAAAATTCTACCTACAGATGCTCTATCACAACAGATACTGTACCACACTTTCCCTTCACCCATGAATCCATATGGATTTGTGGGCTTGGTCTAGATCAGGGGTGGCCGACCCAAATGATGTTGCGGGCCACTTTGGAAATGCATCATAATTCGGCGACCTCAAATAAAATGATATATCCCCATATTATATTTCAGACTCACTACAGACATTTTTTGGAGTAAAAATTAGAAACATAATGAGTTAATATTATTGTGTTTACTATTATTCTTACATGTAAACATAGATAATATAATAATAATCATACTAAACGCACATTTCAAAGAAATATAAAACCCTAAAAGTGAAATATAGAAAAAATATGTAAACATAAATGAAATAAAAAATGAAATCATTAAAAAATATTTATTTTACTAGTGCGATATTTGATCGCGCAAGATTATTATTTTAAAATCAATTTTTCTCAAGATTTCGACAGTTCATTTTTGAATAGATGGATGCACATATAATGTATTTTTAATTCATTGGTTTACAATACATTGATAATTATATAATAAATATATTTTGTAAAAGTGTAATACATCTCATGGCCCTGAAGAATGTTCAAGGTGGGACGAGGGCTGGCCAGCCTTGGTCTAGATGACTACCAATTGGATTAAGAAGCAACAACATTTCTATTACACAGTTGAGTTTTGATTCATTAAATTTTATAGCTTGTCTACTTTACACATAGATAGCTGAATGGATTCTATCGGATGTAATATAATGTAACTATCCATAATCTATACTGCAGTGCCCAAAAAGTAAGACCAACTTTTTTTTTCAAAAACTTTTTATTTATTCTTCCAAATTTATTTCATCGCCCCTCCAGACACAATGCACTTATGCCAACGTTTTTTCCAATCCTCAATGCATGCTAAAGATTTATCTGCAGGGATGGCCTTCAAAGCGCGCTCCGATTCACGTTTTTCCCAAAATGGAATAGACTGATCCTTTTGAAACTCCAACAACATCAGCAAGGTCTCTAATTGTAAATTGACGCTTTGCAAACACGGAATCTTTAATTTTGTGGACGTGAGCTTCGTCGGTTAAGGTTGATGGGGGCCCAGAGGGCTCGTCGTCTTCAACGCGTTCTCTGCCTTCTTTGAACTGTTTATACCACATCTAAACATTTCTTTCCTATAGTGGAATGCTCCCTGAATGCCTTCTGCAACATTCTATACGTTTCCGCAAACAAAATTGAATGCAATTTCTATGCTCAATTAATTCAGACATTTCAAAAATAGCTGGAATCCGTTTTAGTGTCTCACAAAACCCAGTGTAACTCAAACACTAATGAATATTTAGACTTCCAATTTCACACAGATGTCAAGGACAGTGCCTGCAACCTAAACAAGGAAAAAAAATGAACTTCAATAAGCCCTGGGAATTTTAAATTGAAAGTTGGTCTTACTTTTTGGACACAGCAGTAAGATAATGTAACTATCCATAATCTATATTTGAAATTTTATTTTATTTTATTCTTATTGATCCCCACAAACATTTTTATTCCAGAAGATCTTTATCTTGTCCAATCGTCTTCCTCTATTACTATTTTCACCTGACACATTTCAATATCTAATAAGACCAAAAGAGTAATATTACAAAAAGATAAATCCGCATTTTGCCCACAATCTAATACGATCTAACGAAATACAATGCTTCTTCGACATCTGATCTTATTTCACGTTTGGAAAAAAAAAAATATCCATGTCTTCATTTTTCTCGAACTTCAAAGAGAAAAGAGAGAGTGAAAGAATCTTTTTTTTTTTTTATCGAAATATGGGGAATATTGGAGATAATGCATATCATGTGTTGAAATTCGATGTCAAAAGAGAAGAAAGAGTTTTCTATTTTTTTCGCTATTACCGCGAAAAATATTGAGACGTCTTTGCAAAGAGATGAATCGGTGGGGAACCAGTAATATAGATGGATTTTTTTTGGTGCCGGAATGCGATTGTTATTTGGCAAGGATTTTTCTTTTCTGGAGAAAATTATATTCCTCTGCAGTTTTGTGTCTTTGAGAGTGAATGGAGAACTGGAATGGTTCAAGTCAAGTATTGGACCTTGAGTCTGAGACTTGTTTTGATTGAGTGCTCTGTTGTCAGTTTCATATCACTTCTAGTGACAATGTTATTCTTTCTTAACGTAATATGAATTGATATTTGGACAAAATAATTCGATCATTGTTAATATATTAATATATTTAGTATTTCTTTTTAATTACCTGGTGTACTGTGAAAATGAAACCCAAACTAACAAGATTTATTTCTAAACAATAAAGATTTCACCAGAATAAAGTATTATTTACTGTTGCACTGGTGGAAAGTATTATTTAATAGTTGTAGAATAGCAAACTATTGTTATCTGGTATACTAAGAAGTTTGTATCAGAAAAATCTAACTGGGCTGTTTTTCTTATGAATTATAAAGATTATACTAGAACCACAATCTAACTTTATTTTATAGTGTGCCATGAAGATTATTCCAGAATTAACAAATTTCATTGTTATCTACTATACTGTGAAGATTATCCCAAAACCACTAACTATATTTTTTTATTAAACTGCAAAGATTACAGCGAACAAATTAACTATTATTTTTTTTGGTACAGTACATAGATTATATTCTAGCTAATCAATTGTATTATTTACTGATGTACAGTGACGATTATGCCAGAACAAACTAACCAGATATTTTTAGAGTAAACTGCAAAGAATACACAGAAGAAATTAACTATATTATTTTCTAGTGTACTATATTAGGCTTGTTCCTGGTAACACTTTTATTCCCAAAGATCTTTATCTTGTCCTATTGTCCCCTCTATTACCATTTTCATCTGACATATTTCAAAATCTAACAAGACCAAAAAGAGTAATATTACAAAGACAAATCCGCATTTTGTCCACAATCTAATACGATCTAACGAAATACAATGCTTTTCGACATCTCATCATATTTCACGTTTGAAAAAAAAAAAAAAAAGAAATACCCTGGTCTTCATTTTTCTCGAAACTTCAATCGGAGTTAGAGTGAAAGAATCTTACTCCTTTTTTTTTTTATCGAAATACAGGGAATATTGGAGATAATGCATATCATGTGTTGAAATTCGATGTCAAAGAGAGGAGAGAGTTTTCGTTTTTTTCGCTATTACCGCGAAAAATATTGAGGCGTCGTTGCGAAGAGGTGAATCGGTGGGAAACCAGTAATATGGAAAGTTTTTTGGTGCCCGAATGCGATTGTTATTTGGCAAGGATTTTCTCTTTTCTGGAGAAAATTATTTTCCTCTGCAGTTTTGTGTCTTTGAGAGTGAATGCAGAACTGGAATGGTTCAAGTCAGTATTGGAATTTGAGTCAAAGACTTATTTTGATCGAGTGCTCTGTTGTCAGTTTCATGTCTCTTTTGCGACAATGTTATTCTTTCTTTATATAATAAGAATTGAGATTGAAACAAAGAAAATTCGATCGTTAGCGTAAAGGTTTTAGGCTTAATTTTAACTTTTAACTTTATTAACTTAAAATTTAACGTTAAATTTGTTAAATTAAAAGGGGAAACATTTAATTTGAACTTTTAACTTTGTTAACGTAAATGTTTACTGTTTTATTTCAACATTTATCTTTTAAAGGTTTAAAGTTTAACTTTCACGTGATGTAAACATTTAGCAACTTTAACTTTTAATTTTAAATAAATGTATAAAATTAGGTTTAAAATTAAAACATTTCAGTTAGGTTTAACAAATAATTTAAAATTTTTAACGTATCGTAATAATCGTATGAAATATCATATAAATACTATATACATATAAGTAGATTTGGATTCTACATGCAAACTATATCTTTGTTGATGATACAGTTTAGGTAAATAAAATACATTGATTAAAATATTTTTAACATTTAGCAGTTTATTTTTTTATTCAAATTAAAGCTGAATCAAGTTACCCGTTTAAATTGCATCTCAATTCTAAAAGTTTTTGAAAACAATTGCAAATCTTATTGCTGAAGTTAACACAATCCAAATGTTTTTAAACAAATTGCAAATCATATTTGTTAAGTTATCCTAATCCAAATGTTTTTGAAAAGAATTGCAAATAATATTTCTTAAGACAATATAATCCAAAATTACCTTTGAAAAATTACAAATGATATTTCTTAAGTTATCACAATCCAAAAGTTTTTCAAAACAATTGCAAATCATATTTCTTAAGTTATCATACAAAAGATTTTGAAAAAAAAAATACAAATCATAATACAAAAGTTTTTTTCTTAAGTTATCATAAACGAAAGTTTTTGAAAAAAATTGCAGATCATATTAAGTTATCATAATCCAAAAATTTTTAAACAAATTACAAATTATATTTCTTTAAATTATCACATTCCTTTTGAAAAAAAATTGCAAAGCAATTTTTTAAGTTATCAAAAAGATTGCAAATCTTATTTCTTTCACCATAATTCAAAAAAGTTATCACAATTCAAAAACAATTGCGAATCATAATTTTAAGTCATCCTAATTCAAAATTTTTGAAAAGAATAGCAAATCCTAAGTTCTCACAATCCAAAAGTTTTTGAAAAAATGACAAAATCATATTTCTTATCACAATTCAAAAGTTTTTGAAAAGAATAGCAAATCCAAGCTAAAGGCATTGGCTAAAATCGGAAATCTGTGGTTTGTTATCTCTCACCTAGAGCAATATTAAATTGTTTTTCATATCTTCTGTTGGTGACATTTATCGAATTTTATAAAGAAAACATTAAATTCTGTCAATTATTTACTTACTATAGTCTTTTCTTTCAAAATGTTTAAAAAAGATGTTAAAAGGGAAAAAAAAGATATTAAAACTTTCCAAACGTTTTTGTAAACAATTGCAAATCCTATTTCTTAAGTTAAAATCCAGAAAGTTTTTATAAAAAAGCAAATCCTATTTCTTAAAGTTTTATTTTATCTATTGGTTTATTTTTATATTTCATAATTTTTTGTTTTCCTATTTCTTAAGTTTCAGTAAGACCGATTTGCAAAGTTAAAATTATCATAACCCAAAAAGTTTTTGTAAAAAATTGCAAATCCTAAATTATCTTCCAAAAGTAAAAAAGCAAACCAAACCCAAGGTTGACGAAAGGTATCTGAATCTATTTACAAGAAGTATCTGAAATCCACGCTTTATTATTCCCCAACTAGAACAATATTTAATTATATTTCATAACTCCTGTTGGTGTCATTTATCGAATTTTATAAGGAAAACATTAAATTCAGTCGGTTATTTACTTACTGTACCAAAGAGGTTTAAAAAAAAAAAAAAAAAAAAAAAAAACTTTCCAAACTGCTTGAAAGTATCGACTCCTGTTAAAACCCCGAAATATATAAATACGAATCCGTCTTTTATTTTATCTACGGTTTTAGCATCTTATATTTTATTATTTTTCTTTTTCCTTTCTTTTATTCTGGTAAGATAAATAAAATTTATTTCGTCCGAAAATCCTGCGTCAATTTAAGGCTGGTGCCTTGTTTTGTTTCTGGCGATTTAATGAAATAAAGGAAGAAAATGAGGAATTTAGGCTATCTCGGTAGAAGAAATCGAATTTAATACATGAAGAATTATTTCATACAAAGATATCAATTGATAAACACGGTATACCGATGGACAATTGTAAACAATATTATTTTTAACAATAACAATTTAACTTTTTTTTCAAAAATCCTAAAAAAAAAAAAAAGTGTTTTTATTTAAAAATATATATGTTGTTATTCTAATGCAGCTGGCAATACAGAGACAGTTCATCTTTATGCCATTAGCAAGGGCTGCACCGACATTATTCTCTTAGCTCTACCCAGGGTGCATGTGTAGCTTAAAGATAGGCTACGGACATGAGTCACACTACCCCCACAACACTCTAAGATCCTATTAAACCGGGACCTACGGTTTAAAGTGGATTCCGAACCACTAAACATTCCTTGCCCTGTCAGACTTCGAACCCGAAACCTGTGATACCGAGCGGCAGAGCGCTAGACATACGGCCATCAGTCCCTGAAAATAACAAGTAAAATAGCCATACGAAAGACATTGAAAACCCATGGTCTATTGCTCCTCATCTGGAGCAATATTTAATTATTTTACATAACTTCTGTTTGCGGCATTTATCGAATTTTATAAAGAAAACATTAAATCCAGTCTGTTTTTTAGTTATTCTACCAAAATCTTTCAAAAAGCAGTTGAAAAGGGGAAAAAGAAAATATAATAATAAAACTTCCCAAACTGCTTGTAGGTATCGATTCCAGTTAAACCCCGAAATATAAAAACGAATCCGGTTTTTATTTTATCTACGGTTTTAGCATCTTATATTTATTTTTCTTTGCCGTTTCTTTTCTTTTAGTAAGATAAATAAAAAAGCCGAGCGAGATCTCTTTCCTCCGAAAATCCCGCGTCAAATGAAGGCGGGGGCCTCGTTTTATTCCTGCCGATAAAGAAATCCTCAAAGCTTTATAGGCTGAATTTTATCTTATTTATCGGAGGCTGTTAAAGGGAACATGCGATTTAATGAAATTGAGGAAGAAAATGAGGAGTTTAGGCTTTCTAGGTAGAAGAAATCGAATTTAAAACAGTGAGAATTATTTCGTACGTAAATATAAATTGATAAACTCGGTTATATAGGCGGTAAAATGTAAACAACAATATTTTTATTAATATCACTTCAACTTTTTCGAAATCCTTAAGAAAAGCTTTTTATTTAAAACATATCTGTGCCATGTCTTTACATATGTAACTCTTCTGTACGTGTGTTTGTCACTGAACTCCTCTTAAACGACGGACCAATTTGGAGTTAAAGTTATCATAATCCAATAGTTAAAAAAAAAAAATTGCACATCATGTTTCTGAAGTTATCATAATTCAATAGTTTTTAAAAACAATTCCAAATCATATTTCTTAAGTTATCAGAATCCAAAAGTTTTTGAAAATAATTGCAAATCATATTTCTTAAGCTATAATAATCTAAAAGTTTTTAAATCCATTGCATATTATATTTCTTAATTTATCATAATACAAATGTGTTTGAAATAAATTGCAGATCATATTTCTTAAGTTATCATAATCCAAAAATTTTTTTAAAAAATTTCAAATCATATTTCTTAAATAAAATGGTCATACTATAATGTTGTCCACGCTAAAGGCATCGGAAATCTGTGGTCTGTTATTCTTCATATACAGCAATATTTAATTATTTTTCATAACTTCTGTTAGTGACATTTATCGAATTTATATAAAGAAAATATTAAATTCAGTCGGTTATTTACTTGTTTATCAAAATTTAAAAAAAAAAAAAGCAGTTGAAAAGGGGAAAAAAAAAAGATATTAAAACATACCAAACTGCTTGTAAGAATCGATTTCAGTTAAAACCCCGAAATATAAAAACGAATCCATGTCTTATTTTATCTATGGTTTCAGCATCTCATTTTTTTTTCTTTCTGCTTATTTCTCTTTTAGTAAGATAAATAAAAACCACGCCGTTACTCTGTCTCCGAAAATCCCGCGTCAAATTCAGGCGGGTGCCTTGTTTTATTCCTGGCGATAATGAAATCCTTAAAGCTTTATAGGCTTAATTTTATCTTATTTATCGAATGCAGTTAGAGGAACATGCGATTTAATGAAATTGAGGAAGAAAATGAGGAATTTAGGCTTTTCGGTAGAAAAGTCTAATTAAAAACATTGGGAATTATTTTATGCATAAATATAAATTGGTAAACTCGAGTAAATAGATGGGAAAATGTAAACAGCAATATTTTCACTAATATCCATTCAACTTTTTCGAAATTCTAAAAGAAAAAAAAAGCTTTTTTATATAAAATAATACACTCAAGAGCCAAAACATTATGACCACCTGTCAATAACGAGTTGGCCCACATTTGGCGCTCAACACAGCTTCAACCCGCCTTGGCATGGATGCCACAAGTTCTTGGTAGATGGCCGCAGACAGATTGTACCAGATGTTTAAGCAACGGTCACGCAAATCCGAGATATTGCGAATTGGTGGTCTTTGAACTCTGAGCTGCCGTCCCAGGACATCCCAAATGTGTTCTATTGGATTGAGATCCGGTGAGTTAGGCGGTCAGGATATTAACTGGAATTCAGCATCATGTTCCTGGAACCACTCCAACACAATTTTAGCCTTGTGACAAGGGGAATTGTCCTGTTGGAACATTCCATTTCCAGCTGGAAAATCAGAGGCCATGTAAGGGTGCAACTGGTCCACAATGATGTTCAGATACCCTGTAGCATTCATGGTCTGCTGCTCTACCACAACCACGGGTCCCAGAGACGCCCAAGAGAACGTCCCCCAAAGCATAATACCGCCACCTCCGGCCTGTGTATGATCTGCTGTGCATTGAGTCGCTGTGCATAAGTCGCTTAGATCCGCAGCCTTGCCCAGCACACACCGAAGTAAGTGAAAGAATGATTTATTCAGTCTCTCCAGCAGCAGTTAAATACCACTTCCATCTGATCACAAGCCTTCCACGTCATCCAGGCGAGTTCATTGCAAAATGTAGGGTCTCATAATGTTTTGGCTCTTGAGTATATATGCGACATATCCTCTATACAGAAATTTTCACTGTGTTTTCATGATGTTGCTGGCAATAAAATGTGCAAAGGAATCATATAATTGAAATAAGAGTGCCTCAATTTGCACTAATATATATTTATATACTACATATAATTCTTCTGTGCATGAGTTTGTCACTGAACTCCTCCTAAACGGCTGGGCCCGATTTGATAAAACTTTTGTGACTGTTTTCGGGATTCAATGGATGATTTAGATTTATAACTGGGCCCAGTAGGTGGTGCTGCGATCAGGTTGTTCTGTACGCGTGTTTGTCACTAAACTCCTCCGTAACGGCGGACAGATATGGAGTTAGTTATCACAATCCAAAAGATTTTGAAAAGAATTGCAAATCATATTTCTTAAGTAAAATGATCATACTAAATGGGTGTCCACACCAAAATTATCGGAAACCAATGGTCTGTTACCCCTCAACTAGAGCAATATTTAATTATTTTTCATAACTTCTATTGTTGACATTTATCGAATTTTATAAAAGAAAACATTAAATTCAGTTGATTATTTACTTACTTTTCCCAAAATCTTGGAAAAAAAAAGCAGTTGAAAGAGAGGGAAAAAAAAGATATAAAACTTTCAAACTGCTTGTAAGTATTGATCCCAGTTAAAACCCCGAAATATACAAAAACGAATCCAAGTTTTATTGTATCTATGGTTTTAGCATCTTATTTTTATTTATTTATTTTTCTTTCCGTTTCTTTTTCTTTTAGTAAGATAAATAAAAAACCACGCCAGTGCTCTTTTTCCGAAAATCCTGCGTCAAATGAAGGCGGGTGTCTTACTTTATTCCTGGCGATAAAGAAATCCTTAAAGCTTTAGAAGCTGAATTTTATCTTATTTATCGGATGCTGTAAAAAGGAACATGCGATTTAATGAAATTGAGGAAGAAAATAAGGAATTTGAGCATTCCTGTATAAGAAATCGAATTTAAATATATATATATTTAATTTCAGAATTATTTCATACAAAAAATCTTGGATATCGATGGGAAAATGTAAACAACACTATTTTTAATAATATCATTTCAACTTTTTTTCGAAATTCTTAAACAAATGCCTTTTTAATTAAAATTATATATGAACCATATCTTACATAGAATAACTATAAACAAATATGTATATCTGAAATATATTTTATCATTGACAGTGTAAAATTTTTTTATTTTTTAATTAATTTACATATATATACGTGTGTGTGAATTTAAACATGAATAAGTGGAACATGAAGTCTACTAATGCCCAACGAAACATAATGCTATACAATAAGAAATCAATTCTGTTAGACAAAGAAGTTAGTTCAAATATAATTATTTCAGACAACAATTTCAGACAATATTCTCACGCCCAACTAAAAATAGCGTTATGAGTAAGATAACAAATCGGCTATGATATAAACGCAGTTTAAAAACCATTTTTTATAACATTCGTAAAATTCGCTAACACCAAAAAACATCCCATTAAAAATATACCCATTCTTTTGTGTTCTATTATTTACAACAGGACAGAAAATAGTTATAGAAGCTGTTGAAAGTCTTTTGCCTTCTTTCTAATTGAAACTCTTTGTTACATCGTAAAATGTATAGCTGTAAGACAGAGAAGATAATATAAAAGTAACAATTTCAGACAATATTATCATGCCCAACAAAAAATAACGCAATGTGTAAATAAGTGATGTTCTAAAAGCCAGTTAAAAATAACCATTTTTTTTATTACAATCATAAAAATTCACGAAATTCGCTACCATAAGAAATATTTCTAATTTTTTTGTGTTCCCTTGTTAACACGACAGAAAATTGTTATAGAAACTGTTGAAAGTATTTTCTTTCGAATTGAAACTATTTGTTACTACGCAAAACGTCGAGATATGAGATCGAGAAGATACTTAAAAAATAACAGTTTCAGTAAATAATATCATGCCCAACAAAAAATAACGTAATGCGTACATCAGTTGTGATCTAAAGACAGTTAAAAATAACCATTTTTTTATAATAGTCATAAAATTCGTAAGCCTCAACAATATTTCATTAAAAATAAATCCATTCTTTTGCGTTCTGTTATTTACAAGAAGACAAAAATTAGTTATAGAAGCTGTTTATACATTGCAGTTATGTTAGACAAGAAATAAAATAGTTATAGAAGCTGTTTACACTGGAACACCAAGCCCAACAATGTCCAAGAAAATATAATGCTAAACAATAAGAAAAACAATTTTGCTAGACAAAGAAGTTAGTACAAATATAACAATTTCAGACAACAATTTGACAACGTCCTCATGTCTGACAAAAATATCTTCATGAAATATGAAAACGTTCAACTATGAGATATAGAAGATAGTATAAAAATAACAATTTCAGACAATATTCTCATATCCAGTAAAAAATAACGTTTTGAATAAACAAGCAAATCAGCTTTAGGATAAAGTCAGTTAAAAATAACTAATTTTTATAACATTCATAAAATTTGTTGCCATCGGAAAAATTTCATTAAAAATATATTTAATCCTTTGTATTACAACAAGACAGAAAAGTGATAGAATCTGCTTAAAATCTTTTGCCTTCTTTCTAATTGAAACTCTTTGTTACATCTTATTAGCGAACGTGACAGATTGAGGTTAACAAGCTTTTACAATGATGCATTTGTTTGTTTTAGTTTGAAACATCAATGTTTTTTCAAACGAACCGAGCAGCAAAAGAGTAAATAAGTATTTCGAAGTGCAATTGTTTACAATAAGGACTTCTGGAAGATAGAAAAGGGATTCTTCAGGGATTCTGGACTTCGTCACTCAGCGTAATTAACCAGGCTTTAAATGTTCAGAGGGTTGTGTTTATAGGTCAGGCATATTTTCGTTCCAGTATCAGAAGTTTCACTTACGCTGCGCTAAAAATGTTTAAAGTGTAAACAGTTTAAAAGAGAGCGATTGAAAACTTTGTTTAATATTCATTACACCAAATAATCGCCATTTTAAAGGAAATAATAAATTACATCAGATTTTTAAATGTATCAAAATATACTTGAGAAAGCGTGTTAAAAAATTACTAGACACATTATAAATTTATATAGAAAATTACGTAAGATTACCTAAAAATATTGTTGTAATGCAGCTGGCATTAAAGAGACAGTTAATCTTTCATCCACTAGTAAGTGTTGCACCGCGTTTACTCATTTCGCACTACCCAGTGGGTACGTGCAGCTTGAAGATATGCTATGAAAGCGGTAACACTAGCCCCACAACGCTCTACTGTCATATTATAAAGGGACCTACGGTTTTAAAGCGGATTCCAAACCGCTACAAACATCCATGGCACTGTCGGGACACAAACCCGAAACAGGTGGTACCGAGCGCAAAGTGATAGCCACTCGACTATCAATAGTGTTAATATAGTACTCCATATAGCACTATATAGTTCTCAAAAAATGTGTGTTATAGTGTAAAATGTTTTTCACGACACACCCTGGGAAATGTTGAGTCTGCTACATATGCTGTTCCACAGGTGAATGAGTTATAATGAAAAGATGAGTTGTAATATATTAGTACGAAATTCCAAAATTACTAAGATGTTAAATTTAAAATTAAAGATTAAAGATTATTATATAAATAATTTAATAATAATTTCTAAAACATTTTATCTGCCAAAATTTAAATATCATAATTAATAGCTTATGTTAAGAACACTAATTAAAATTAAAAAAATAATATTTTTTTCTAAACGAAGAATTTAAGTACAAAAATGTTTCTCAAAAGAAACTTAATAACCAATTGCAATAAAACAAGAAATGCATAGCGTTCTTCCTAAATTAAAAAAGAAATATAATAAAATTAAGTAAGTTATTTTAATTTGTTGAAAAATAATTAATTGCACTGAACTTAATCAACCTTATTAAAGAAGCTTTGCGCCATTTGCTTGAAATAGCCTTGTGCCTTTCTCGGAAGCAAAGTGAAAGACGCCATTTTTTTTTTATTGTTTCTAATGAAACGGCATTTAGTTGATTAAGAAGTTAATTGCTCTTTCTGGTACAAGAGCAGATCTTCTTTAAAAAGTGTTTCTCCCGAGAAATAAAAATTTCATTTGCCTCAGAAGGTTTAAGATCATTTATTGCTCTAGATTTTAAATGCGAAATAAAACTGAAAATTATCTTTGATTAGGTTCATGATTCTTCGCTTTTGCTTTCACTCTTAAAAGATCAATAATTTCAATAAAAAGTTAATTTTAAGTCATTAGTTCACTCGTGCATTTCTCTTGCATTAAATAATGGGATGGGATTCTTAGTGGAAGACAAAAAATATACGAAGAAATATTAAAACTATTAAAACTGTTAATTTATTTGTGTCAGAAATTAAAAATTTTATTTTATTGATTTGATACTTTGTTTGTTTGGATAGTAAAATTACTATTACTACACCACACCACATCATTGTTCCTACAGCTGAGTTGCCCTTTACAGTATGTGAATAATGTGGGTGAGAGAAGTTTTCGTTAAAAATTAAACTTTTATATTATTGATTTGATACTTCGTTTGTTTTAATGGTAAAAATACTATTACTACTACGCCACATCACATCACTGTGCCTAGAGCTCAGTCGCCCATTTTGCTATTTGGAATGATGTAGGTGAGAAATCTGACTGGGCTCTGTGACTGCCTCTATGGTCATATAATGTCTTTTTCTCGGGGGGGGGATCTAATGGTCGAATATCCAGCGCTCTGGCGCTCAGGCAGCACAGGTTTCTGGTCCGAGTTCCTTGCAGTGCCATGGATGTTTGTAGGGGTTCTGAATCCACATTAAACCGTTGGTCCCGATCTAATAGTGTACTGTGACTCGCGTCCTTAGCATATTTTCAAGCTATACGTGCTCCCAGGGTAGTGCATTGAGTAACAGCGGTACAGCCCTTGCTTACCCCCTTGAATTACTTTTGAAAACACACATGATTCCAAAATTATTTCAACGTAGTTATGTTTAAAAATTAACTTCTAATATTATTGATAAAAAAATATACAATAACAATTTCTAAAACATTTTGTATGGCAAAAATATAAAATACATAATAATTAATAGGTTACGCTAAAAAAATATCCAGAATGAAGAAGACATTATGTTTCTCAAAGAAACTTAATAACCCATTGCAATAAAAATGAAATGTAAAAAGTTCTTCTAAAAATTAAAAAGAAATCAAATAAAAATTAAGTAAGTTATTTTAATTTGTTAAAAATAATTAATTACATAGAACTTAATCAACCTTATTAAAGAAGCTTTGCGCCATTTTGCTTGAAATAGCTTTGTGCCATTCTGGGAAGCAAAGTGAAAGACGCCATTTTTTTTAAATTGTTTCTAATGAAACAGTATTTAGTTCATTAAGAAGTTAATTGCTCTTCCTGGTACGAGAACAGGTCTTCTTTAAGAAGTGTTTCTACTTGAGAAACTGTTTCTCCTGAGAAATAAAAAATTTCATCTGCATCAGTAGTTTTAAGATCATTTGTTATTCCAGTTTTAAAATGAGAAATAAAAATGAAAATTCTCTGTGATTAAGTTCATGATTCTTCGCTTTTTTGCTTTGACTCTAAAATGATCAAGGACTTCAATAAAAGTTAATTTTTAGTCATTAGTTCAGCAGAGCCGTTTTCTGACATATTGCTTTTGAATAATGTGAGGATTGTAAGAAACAAATTAAAAAAATATGTTTATACGATGAAGAAGTATTAAAACATTAATTTGTCACAAAATTAAAATTTTTTATCGTATTGATTTGATTCTTTTGTTTATTTTAATGGTAAACCACTACCACCACATCACACCACACCATATCACAGGGCCTAGAGATGAGTCAACCTATAGTTTGGGAATGATTTGGGTGAGAACGCTGATTGGATCAGTGACTCTAGTCATATGAGAGCGAAACCGACGGCTTAAAGGGGATTCCGAACCACTACAAACATCTATGACACCGCCGGGATTCGAAGCCGTGAAACCTGTGGTACCGGAGAGACCAAGAGCTCTAGCCATTTGGCCATCACGACCCTTAAAGGTGGAACTAAAATCTTTTTGATATCATTGCAAATAATACTTTTAATAAGAACTTAATTTAATATTAAATTTGAACAGAAAAATCGTATTTTGGTCGAATGTTTTCGTGAATGAAAGGAATATATGTAACAGATTCAAAGTAATCCAGGTGAACATTTAAGATAATTCTACAGTCTTAAATTAGTATAAATATCAATGGCGGCATCTGGGTTTGGTTTGTCGTTCTATAGTCATTTTATGCACACTACAAGATAATTAGACCGGAACCACACAGCTTAACTTGGATTCTGAAGCACTCAAATACATCCATGCCACAGCCAGGATTCGAACCTGGGAACTGTGGAACTAAAGGCTAGAGCTCTGGCCAATTGGCCATCAAACCGCCTTTGGTTAGTTGAAGGAAGGAGTAACGAATCCGAAAAACACATGTATTAGTGTTAATGTAGAGCTCAAAAATCGGTTTTGTAGTGCAGAATGTTTCACACATCACACACTGGAAAACATTGAATCTGCTACATATATGACGCTCCAGTGGTAGATGAATTATGTTAAAACACAGAATTAAAAATCAAATGCTATGAAGTTAAATTTCACATTTAACAGCTAAGATAGAAAAATATAAAAATAACAAAATATAAATAAAATTTTTATAAAATATTAATAATAATAATATAAAATATTTAAATATAAATGTTTTATATTGTTCTTAGATAAATAAATTATTTATTTAAAATATTTATTAACAATTTATATAACATTTTGTGTATCAGCAAATTAAAATTCTCCATAATTAAGTGCTTTCAAAAAAAAAAAAAAGAATTTTCCAAAATGAAGAATTTAAGTACACAATGTTTCTCAAAGCAACTTAATAACCAATTGCAAAAAAAACAAGAAATGGAAAAAGTTCTTTTAAAATTAAAAAAGAAAAAAAAATAAAATTAAGTAGTTATTTTTAATTTGTTGAAAATAATTAATTGCATGGAACTTAATCAACCTTATTAAAGAAGCTTTGCATTTGCTTTGCGCCTTTGTGCCTTCTGGGAAGCAAAGTGGGAAGATGCCCCTTTTTTTATTGTTTCTTAATGAAACAGCATTTTGCTGATTAAGAAGTTAATTGCTCTTTCTGGTACAAGAACAGATTCTTTTAAAAGTGTCTTTCTGTTGATAAACTGTTTCCTGAGAAATAAAAATTTCATCCACATAAGAAGATTTAACATCATTTATTATACCAGTTTTAAAATGCAATAAAACTGAAAATTCTCTGTTGACAGGTTCATGATTCTTCGCTTTTGCTTTGACTCCAAATGATCAAGGACTTCAATAAAAAAGTTAATTTTAAGTCATTAGTAAAATGGTGCGTTTTGTCTTGCTTTTGAATAATGTGAGGAAATTCTTAGTAGAGAAAGACAAAAATAAAAATAAAAATTGTATATATATATGAATATGTTTTAAACCATTAATTTGTTTACGTCAAAATTAAAAATTTTATCTTATTGATTTGATACTTTGTTTTAATGGTAAAAGTACTACTACACCCCACCACCTCACTGTGCCTAGATCTGAGTTGCCCCTTTACAGATTGGGAATGATGTGGGTGAGAAGTCTGATTGGGCTCTCTGCCTTCCTAAGGTCGTATAAGACCGGAACAACGGCTTTAAATTAGATTACGAACACTACAAATATGCACGGCACCGCCTGGACTCTAACCCGAAACCTGTGGTACCGATCTCCAGAGCACTAGCCACTCGGCCCTCAGGTCCCACTAGTGTTAATATAACATTCCATCTATATAGCTCTCCAAAAATGAATGTTATAGTGTAGAATGTTTCTCGCGGCACATCCTAGGAAATGTTGAATCTGCTGTATATATGCCGTTTCAGCGGTGAATGAGTTATGCTAAAAATACGCGGAATACCAAACCAGTTGCTAAGAAGTTAAATTTAAAAAATAAAACTGAAAAAAAAATATATAAATAAAAATTATTATAAAATATTTAATAATAATAATAATTATTTAAACACAAATATTTTATATTGCTATTAAGTATTTTATTTAGCTATTACATTTAACAACAATTTATAAAACATTTTATTTGTCAAAAATTAAAAATCCATCATAATTAATAACTTACATTAAAAAACAATTTTCCAAAATGATGAACTTAAGGACATAATGTTTCTCAAAAAAGAAATTTAATAACCAATTACAATAAAAACAAGAAATGGAAAACTTTCTTTTAAAATTAAAAAGAAATAAAAATGAAATTAAGCAGTAAGTTATTTTAATTTGTTGAAAATAATTGATTGCATAGAACTTACTGTGTTACTTTGTACTGTGTTTGTTTGTCGTTGTCTTTGTTTGTCTTGCTAACCCGAAGCCTATGATACTGAGAATCAGAACGCTGGCCTCGATCAAGCTCCCCTTAATGTTAAACTAATAAAATATAAAATTTTTTAATAAGAACTTATGAACAATCTTGCTCACTTAAGAACAATATATTTAACATTGAATTTGAACAGAAAAAAATGACATTTTGATCAAACGTATTCGTCAACTACAGACATTTGTGTAGCAAATTCAGAATGATTCAACGTGAACAGTTAAGACACTTTTACATTTTACAACTTCGAATAACCTAAATGGCGGCATCTGGGTTTGACTTGGTTGGTCGCTCTACGGCCATTTTGTGCAAACTTTGGTCTAATTATACCGGGATCATACTACTACACCACACCACATCACTGTGCCTAGAGCTGAGCTGCCCTTTTACAGTTTGGGAATGATGTGGGTGAGAAGAAGTCTGATTGGGCTCTGTGACGCTATACGGTCATATGAGAGACTACAGCTAAAGTGGATTCCGAAACACTACATATATCCAAGGCACCGCTGGGATTTGAACCCCATACCTGTGTTACCGAGAGCCAGAGCTCTAGCCACTGACCATCAGGCCCTGACCGGGATCATAACGTAGATTCCGAACCATTTTCACAAACATTCATGCCACCGCGAGGAAACGAACCTGAAGCCTGTGGTACCAAAGGTCAGAGCAGCTAGCCAACTGGCCAATAATCCCCCTTTTGATTAGTTGAAGGAAGGAGTAACGAATTCTGAAACACCTGTACAAGTGTTAATGTAGCGCTCCAAAATGGGTTTTGTAGTAAAATGAATAAATGAATCTGAAAAAAAAATTGAAAACAATTCCTAAGCCATTCCAGTGGTAAATGAATAATGAAAAAAAAAATGAAAACAATCTTAGTTATATAATTAATTTTAAGAATATATGTTTAAAAATATTTAATAAATATTTATGGATTATTTTATATGTCAAAAAATAAAAAATCATTATAATTAATAATTTACATTTAAAAACAGAATTTTCCAAAACAAAGAACTTAGTAGATGATGTTTCTTAAAGAAACATAATAACCATTTGCAATAAAACAAGAAATGGAAAAAAAGTTCTTCCAAAATTAAAAAGAAATGAAATAAAAATTAAGTAAGTTATTTTAATTTGTTGAAAGATATTAATTGCATGGAACTGAATCAACCTTATTAAAGAAGCTTTAGCCATTTGCTTGAAAATAGCTTTGTGCCATTCTGGGAAGAAAAGTGAAAGACGCCATTTTTTTATTGTTTCTAATGAAACAGCATTTAGTTGATTAACAGTTAATTGCTCTTTCTGGTACAAGAACAGATCTTCTTAAAAAGTGCTCCTCGAGAAACTGTTTCTCCAGAGGAATAAAAATTTCTTCCGCATCGGAAGTTTTAAGATCATTTATTATTCCAGATTTTAAAATGCGTAATAAAACTGAAAATTCTCTTCTGATTAGGTTCATGATTTCTTCGCTTTTACTTTGACTCATAAATGATCGAGGATTTCAATAAAAAGTTAATTTTAAGTCATTAGTTCAATCGTGCGTTTTCTCTTGCTTTGAATAATGTGAAAGAATTTTTAGTGAAAGACAAAAAAAAAAAAAAATGTATACGAAGAAATATTAAAACATTAATTTATTCAAATCAAAAACTAGAATTTTCATCTTATTGATTTGTTATTTTAATGCTAAAACTACTACACCACCCTACACCACACCACACCATCACTGTGCCTACACCTGAGTTGGCCATCTACAGTTTGGGAATCATGTGGGTGATATGTCTGATTGGGCTCTGTGACGCTCTACAGTCATATGAGACCGGAAACTATGGCTTCGTAACATTCATGGCGTCCAATTAGGTAATTAGACGAGGACTTACAGTTTAAAGTCGATTCCGACCCCTCACAAAACATCCATGCCACGGCTTGAATTTGAATCTGAAGCCTTCGATACCAATGACCTGTGGTACCATACCAAGGCCTGAAGCCTCTGGTACTATAGCCAATCGACCACCAGGCCGCAAAAACTTCAAAATTGTATCCTGGCAGCCGTAAGGAAATTGTGGCACTACCGCCAGTCACTGCTACCATTACACTATCATTAACATTGGTTTATCATAAATGTATTATTCATTGTGAATGTTATTTGGAAAGATTTTGCAAATAATACAACATACAAAATAGTATTTTATTTATATATTCTAAACATTGGATGCGGTTTCAATGTTTATTAATACATATTCTCAGATTAGTATTTTCTAAAGTCGCTTGGTGTCCTAGTGACCAGCTAGGTTAGAACCGGCGGTGCCATGGATGTTTTTAGCGGTCGGAATCCACTTTAAGATCCGTAGATACCGGTCTAATATGAATGCTAGACGCAGCGCTTTACAATCCTGCCCCGGAAAGAAAATATGTCATGCTTGAATCTGCCGCTAGGCAGATGGCATTGATCCACCGCGAGGATGTTGTGCCATTGAAGAAGTTTTTGCATAATTAATCTTGGTTATTCTTCATAAATCCTCTACTTTATAACCATATTTTGATTCTAAACCCAAAGCTTGTTTGAAACAAAATATACATCTTTGTTATAATAATATACATATATATATATATATTTGTTTTTTTTTAAATTATTTTATCATGAGAACTGGTCATAGAAGAAGCCAATAAAAAAGTGTGTGTGAAAGGATAACTGTCCAAAATATCTAAACCATACTGTGATGGAATAGTGTTTTAATAAACCTCTAATCTGTAACTTTTTAGATGTGTCAGCCCTAAAGTACGAAAGATCCATGAAATTTTTTTTGAGTCAACTGTATATCACTGAAAACCAATAGGAACTTGAAGAAACCGGGCCTCTACCAACACATTTCAATGCTTAGGCAGCAGAATGAAGGGTCTCAAAAGCCCATTTTTCTGCCTTAACCCACAGTGTCATCGGCAGAACCGGAGACAGATCCCGAAAATCCACCCTCCTTTACGTGAAATATTCGGGAAAGGGCATGTGGTGGGAGGGGGTGGGGTGGACGTGGAATGGAAGAAGGAATCTCAATTTTGATGTCCCGAAAACGCATCAAATATGCATCGGCATACCGAAATGAGATGACTTGGAACTGCTTCAGACCTCCCCCTGGGGTGGTAGGTAAATGCAGAACGAGAGGGAAGACATTCATCTATCCGTGAGGCCAACCCCTCTCCTCACACACCCCAAACGCAATATGGGCCTGCATAAAGACACAGATAGATCTGCGGTGTAAAAGGGGTCTTTTCGAACATTATGCATTCTGGTCTGAAATAAAGGTCTTGAGCAACCTAATGGCTCGTAATAGTTCCGTGGGTGAAGTCGAGCCCAAAAGCCGGGAATGTTGGAAGGGTAAAGATAACGATATATAAGCCAAAAGATTTGCTTCATATGGAAGAATATTTTGCCACGGTTTTTTTTATGTAGGAATTTTGTTTTTATTAACGTTATAACGTTTTGACTTCAATGTATCTCATTTTTTTTTAACTGTGTACTTTTCTGCTGAAAATTTGTAAGTAATAATGTTTATGGAATTTATATTTGAAATATGTTCGATTAAGATGCAGTAATATATGATCCGTCTCAATATTTAGTTGTTTGAATAGAGTGGTTTCTTTTCTTGAATTTAGCTTATTTTTTGGTGAGTTTCAAATATTTACGAATAATATTGTTTATGACGACTCGATAAACAATATGAATGGCTTTTTTTTCAATTGCTTTTTTTGGTACGTTTCAAAACATTACAATTACAATTGTTTATGATGTTTCTTTTTTTTTAATTCGTTACTTTGGTACGTTTCAATGACTTTAAAATTGCATTTATTTATGATAACTCAGTATCTCGTATACACTGTTTCTCGTTTAATTTCCTTTCTTTGGCACATTTCAATAACTTTACAATTTACATAGGGACATGCTCGATATGACCTCAGTCCTCGATGTAGTTAAAAAAACCCATATATTTTGATTCAAAACCAATGCTTGTTTGAAACAAAATATATTTATTTATATAATAGTATAATATTTTTTGTTCTTTTTTAAAATTATTTTTGAACATAGAACTGATCATAGAAAAAGCCATTAAAATCAAATCAAATCTATGAAAGCAGACTGTATAACCAAAATAGACAAAATAACTAAAACCATATTGTAATTGAGCAGTGTTTCAATAAACATCTCTTCTGTACTGTTTCAGAAGAGTCAATCCTAAAATACGAAAGGGCTAAGAAATTTTCTTTGAGTCAACCGTATATCACTGGAAACCAATAGGACTGGAAACACTTTTTAAGAAACGGGTCCTCTACCAACACATTTCCATTTTTAGACATCAGAATGATGGGTCTCAAAAGCCCATTTTCCAACCTTAACCCTCAGTGTCATCGGCAGTGCCGGAGACATATCCCAGAATCCACCATCCTTTACGGGAAATAATTCGAAAGGGCACGGAGGGGGGTTTGGAAGAAAGAATCACAATTTTGATATCCCGAAAACGCATCAAATATGCATCGACATACAGAAATGAGATGACATCGAACTGCTTCAGACCTCCCCAGGGGTGGTCTGAGGGTAGTTGCAGAACGAGAGTGAAGAACGTTCATTTATCCGTGAGCCCCCCTCACACCCCAGATACAATATGAGCCTGCATAAAGATTCAGATAGATCTGCGGTGTAAAAGGGTCTTTTCGAATATTATGCATTTCCGTCTAAAATAAAGGTCTTCAGCAACCTAATGGCTCGTAATAGCTCCGTGGGTGAAGTCGAGCCGAAAATGCAGGAATGTTGGAAAGGATAAAGATAACGATAGCGTCGTGTGTCGAAAGATTACGTTTTGCTTCACGTGGAAGAATATTTTACCAAGGTTTCTTTTTTTATCTGAGGATTTTATTTTTATTAACGTTTTGACTTGAATGTATCTCGGAATGTATATCTTTTATTTTTGGTATGTTTAAAAGATTTACTAATAATAATGTTTATGAGGACCACATGAACGGCTGTTTTTCAATGACTTTAAAAATAAGTACAATTGTAACTCAGGACCTTCTGTGCATTAGGTTTTTTTTTAATTTCAATTTTTTCTTTGAAGCGTTTCCCTAACTTCACAAATACAGTTATTTATCAGGGCTCAATATTCCGTACACAAATTGTCTATCGCAATACAACGTTAATCGTTACGTATAAGCAAGGGATGCACCGCTGTTACTGATTTGGCACTACCAAGGGGTCACAAATAACTTGAAGATAAGCTACGGAAATGGAGTACCACTAATCCCCACAACGCTCTACGATCCTATTAGACCGGAACCGACGGTTTAAAGTGGTTACCACACCACTACAAACACCCATGACACCGCCGGCATTCGATACCGAAACCTTCTGGTACCGAGCGCCAGAACGCTAGCCACTCTGCAATCTGTCCCGAGTTTAATCGTTGTTATTTTTCACAAATCCTCTACTTTTTATTAAAAAACCCATGTTTTGATTTAAAACCAACGATGGTTTGGAATAAAATATATATTGTTGTTATAGTAATCTTCTTTCTTTTTGTTCTTTTAAAAATATTTCTGAATCTGGAACTGGCCATAGAAGAAGTCATTGAAAAAAATCAAGAAAAAAATCTATATGAAAGGTGGACAGCCCAAAATAATTAAAATATCCTGTAATGGAACAGTGTTTTAACAAACATTTCTTCTGTACTCCTTCAGAAGAGTCACTCCTAAAATACGAAGAGGGCTATGAAATTATCTTTGAGTCAACTGTATATCACTGAAAACTAATAGGACTTCAAGAAACCGGCCCTCTACCAACGCATTTCCATTTTTAGGAAGCAGAATGGGATGGGTCTCAAAGCCCATTTTCCAGCCTTAACCCACAGTGTCATCGGCAGAACCGGAGACACATCCCGAAAATCCACCATCCTTTACGGAAAATATTCCGGAAGGGCACGTGGTGGGAGGGGGTGGAAGAAGGAATCGCAATTTTGATATCCCGAAAACGCATCAAATATGCATCGGCATACCGAAATGAGATGACTTGGAACTGCTTCAGACGTCCCCAGGGGGTTAGATGGTTGCAGAACGAGAGTGAAGAACGTTCGTCTATCCCTGAGGCCCCACCCCTCACACCCCAGACGTAATATGTGCCTGCATAAGGATCTTGATAGATCTGCGGTGTAAAGGGGTCTTTTCAAACATTATGCATTCTGATCTGAAATAAAGGTCTTGAGCAACCTAATGGTTCGTAATAGCTCCGTGGGTGAAGCCGAGCCGAAAAAGCAGGAATGTTCGAAGAATAAAGATAACGATAGCGTCGTGTGCCAAAAGATGACGTTTTGTTTTTATATGGAAGAATATTTTGCCATGTTTTTTTTTTTTTTTTTTTTTTGTGAGGATTTTGTTTTTTGTAACGTTATAACGTTTTGACTTCAATGTATCTCGTTTTTTTAACTGCGTACTTGTTTTTGCGGAAAATTTGTAAGGAATAATGTGCATGAGATTCTGTTTGAAAAATGATCGATAAGGATGTAACGACATAAGTTTCGTCTCAATATTTATTTATTTGAATGGAAAGGTTTCTTTTTCTTTTGGTGAGTTTGAAAGATTTAAGTATTATATTGTTTATGAGGACTCGATGCACCATTTGAATGGCTTCTTTTTTTTCCCGTTTCCTTTCTTGGTACGTTTCAATGACTTTAGAAATACAGTTGTTTTTGAGGACCCAGTATCCTGTATACACTACTTCTTTTTTCAATTGCCTTTTTTCGGTATGTTTCAAAACATTACAATTACAATTGTTTATGAGTACTCATTATGCCGTATGCATAGGTTTCTTTTATTCAATTTATGTAATTAGGCACGTTTCAATGACTTTACAATTACAATTATTTATGATAACTCAATATGTCGTACACAGCGTTTCTCTTTCTATTTCCTTTCTTTGGTACTTTTCAATGGCTTTACAATTTACACAGGACATGGTCAATATGACCCAGTTCTCGAGGTAGTTAAATGTCAAATATGTATTTTGATTCCCAAAATACGCTTGTTTGAAACAAATTAAACATATTTGTTATCATAATATAATATGTTTTTTATTCTTCTTAAAAAATTATTTCTGAACATAGAACTAATCATAGAAAAGTCATTGAAAAATCTCTTAAAATCTATATGAAAGGTGGACTGTTGGAAATAACTAAAACATATTGTAATTGAGAACTTTTAATAAGCATCTCTTCTGTACCCTGCCATAAGTGTTAATCCTAAAATAGGAAAGGGTTATAAAATTTTCTTTGAGTCAACTGTATATCATTGAAAACCAATAGCAACTTCAAGAAACCGGGCCTCTACCAACACATTTCCATTTTTAGGAAGCGGAATGAGGGGTCTCAAAAGCCCATTTTCCAGACTTAACCCACAGTGTCATCGGCCGAACCGAGACAGATCCTGAAAATCCACCATCCTTCACGTGAAATATTCCGAAAGGGCACGTGGTGAGAGGGGTGGGGGGGAGGATGGAAGAAGGATTCTCAATTTTGATATCCCGAAAACGCATCAAATATGCATCGGCATACCGAAATGAGATGACTTGGAACTGCTTCAGACCTCCCCAGGAGAGGGGTGGTAGGCAGTTGCAGAACGAGAGTGAAGAACGTTCATCTATCCATGAGCCCCTCCCCCTCCACACCCCAGGCACGATATGGGCTTGCTTAAAGACCTAGATAGATCTGCGGTGTAAAAGGGTCTTTTCGAACATTATGCATACTGGTCTGAAATAAAGGTCTTCAGCAACTTATTGGCTCGTAATAGCTCCGTGGGTGAAGTCGAGCTGAAAAAGCAGGAATGTCGGAAGGATAAAGATAACGATATCGTCGTGTGCCAAAAGATTACGTTTTGCTTCATATGGAAGAATATTTTGCCATGTTTTTTTATGTTATGAATTTTGTTTTTATTAACGTTATAACGTTTTGACTTTAATGTATCTCATTTTTTTTTTTTAACTGTGTACTTTTGCTGAAAATTTGAAATGAATAATGTTTATGGAATTCTATTTGAAATATGTTCGATTAAGATGCAGTAATATAGGGTCCGTCTCAATATTTAGTTGTTTGAATGAAAGGTTTATTTTCTTGAAATAATATTTTTTTTTTTTTTGGTGAGTTTCAAATACAAAGACTTATAGATAATATTGTTTATGAGGACTCGATACGTCATATAAATGGCTTCTTTTTTTCGATGATTTTACAAATACAGTTGTTTGTGTGAACTCTCGTTGACCCTGTTATACACTGTTATATATTTTTTTCAATTTCTTTTCTTTGATGATATTCAATGATTTCATAAATATACATAAAAGACCCGGCCACGCGTTGCTGTGGCTTTCTTGTATTTCGTTCAATTATTAGATATTTTTTTATCTTTGTACACATTTTTTGGATTGAATGTATATAAAATCTAATGATTTCACATAAAAAAAAAATTTCATTATTATTTTTTTAATTTTTATAAGCTAAAAATAAATAAGCTATACATTTCATTTTAGAATTATTAATCAAATATAACACACAGTGTTTGAAATAACAGTTCACAATATATATCCTTTAAAAATGTTGACAAACTTTAAGCATAGAAAAGTTAAATGTTTTGATTCACAACTTTTCATTCAATATATTTTATTCCAATTCAAATTCAAACTTAGAAAAAAAAAATATTGATAATCAAATCAGGTAATACTTACATACATTTGATTTATTTCTCATAAAAATAATATAAATTTCGCAAAGAATTCCTCTAATTATAGTATTACAACCCTAAAGAAATTGGCGGAAAATTGGCGAAAATTCAGGGTTGCAAGATTGGCGACTTCCTCAGGAGTAGATTTTAACCGATTTTGCATTTAAATAAAAAAAAATCTGAATAAAAACCATCCTTTGTCTCAAGTTGGAACAAAACACACATTTAAAAAAAAAAAAATAGTTAAAATCGGATTGTTATTTTCGGAGTTCATCGCGAACAAACATCGTGACACGGGAATTATATATAGTAGATTTGTTTATGAGGACTCGTTACCCTATATACAGACGTTACCATTGTATACCTCATTACCACGTTTGCATATGACCACTTAAATCACTTCTTCATGTCAAAAAAGGAATTTTAGTAATCTTCTCTTCGAAGTAGATAAATAAACAATTCAATGAATAAATGAATTCAATAAATAAATATATTTCATGAATAAATGATTCATTGTATAATTGAGCCCAAAATCTGAAAACCGATTTCTTTCGATATTTTTTCTTTTCATTTTCTAGAATCTCATATTTACTAGAATATGAGATTCCAGAAACCGATAAAAACTCATATTCTTCTTGACATGGATAGTCTTATATGTCAAGAATCTCATATTTTCAATTCTTATTGGCGATGTGCTGTAGGCAGAATATACGATAATGCTTTATATACAGATAAAAAAAGCATTTAAAAGAACATTGAAATAATTTCATTTAATTATGAATGTCAGGTTAATAACCCTTTAATCGAAATTGAGATTCGATTTTGTAAATACACTTAGGCAAATGAGTTTTGCAAATGGTATTGGAAATTGTTTCTTCATAATTTTAGCTTGAATTTATATTTTATCTATAGAAAAATTCTGAATGAAGGCGATAAATGTCACATAATCACAACACATAGAATATCAGACTCACCATTTACCTGAACACGGCTTTCAAACAACATGAATAAACAAACCCCCTCTTCAACAAAAATGTTGAATGAATGTGACGAATGTTACAGAATTACAACACATAGAATCAAAGACTCAACATTTAAATGAACAAAGCTTTCAAACAACATGAATAAACATAAATCATCTTCAACAAAAATGTTGAATGAATGGGACGAATTTTATAGAATTACAATCAAAACATAGAATCAGGAATAAACAAAACTTTTAAATGAACAAAGCTTTTTTAAAAACAGCCTCCATACACAATAAACAAACACCATCTTCAACAAAAATCCTTAATGAATGTGATAAATATCACAGATTCACAACACAATGAATCACAGACTGAATATTTACCTGAGCAAATCTTTGAAACAACATGGATAAACAAACACCATCTTCAACAAAAATGCTGAATGATTGTGATAAATGACAAATCATCACATATAGAATTAGATATTCAGCATTTAAATGAACAAAGCCTCCAAACAACATGAATAAACAAACACCATCTTCAACAAAAAATCCTTAATGAATGTGATAAATGTTACAGATTCACAACACAAAGAATCAAAGACAGAATATTTACCTGAGCAAATCTTTGAAACAACATGGATAAACAAACACCATATTCAACTAAAAATCCTGAATGAATTTGATAACGACAATCATCACATATAGAATTAGATATTCAGCATTTAAATATATACAAAGCCTCATATACGACAATACAATAAACAAACTCAACCATCTTCAAAAACAAAAACAAATGAATGCGATAAATATCACAGAATCACAATACAAAGAATAACAGATTCAAGATTTACCTGAGCAAATCTTTCAAACAACATGTATAAACAAACACCATCTTCAACAAAAATGCTGAATGAATGTGATAAATGACAATCCCCACATATAGAATCAAATATTCAACATTTAAATGAACAAAGCTTTCAAACAACAGGAATAAACAAACACCATCTTCAACAGAAATGTCGAATGAAGGCGACGAATGTTGCAAAAATTACAACACATAGAATCGCAGACTCAATCTTTACCTGAAGAATGATTTCAAACAACATGAATAAACTAACACTCTCCTTAACATAAATGCTGAATGAATGTGATAATTGTCACAGAATCACAACACATAGAATCATATTCAGCATTTAAATTAATAAAACTTTCAAACAACATGGATAAACAAACACCATCTTCAACAAAAATGCTGAATGAATGTGATAAATGTCACAGATTCACAACACATATAGAATCATAGACTGAATATTTACCCAAACAAAGCTTCCAAACAGCATGAGTAAACAAATACCATCTTCAACAATCATCTGGACATCAATATTTAAAATCAGAATCACATCCAGAGAATGTCAAACCGACTCTCACACGACTGCTAACAATGCCCTCTGGCTGCCAGCACGCGGAGCCTCAATCCAACAACTCAACTCGACACTTTGTGATCCAGTTGATGTCTTACAAAAGCAACGTCTTAATCCCTCTTTGGCCAATTTAGGAAAGGAAGCCGCCAGTGCTGAGACAGTTAATCTGAATGGAGACTGAGGCTGAACAATGCTTGGGAAGACACAGGGACAACAAAGCCCCTCTTCCCCTCCCACCTTCCACACTGACGCCTATTAATCAGATTATGGGATTTGAGCCTGGCAGAGCGTTAATGTTGTCCGGATCGGGGGTGACTGGCTTCCATTCAGGGGTGAAATATGGGGATTGAAAGCTGGAAAGTATGGCTCTTTTGTGCCCTTTCAATACCTAAGCCTCTCCGTTTGCGTGGGCTGGTTGGCACAGACAATGGTTGGTCAGACAGCAATGCAAAGCTGGAGGTGTTGATATTGTCTGCTGTTTTATTTGGGCAGCTCAGTATAAGTGGATGGGGCAGAGGTGTAATCACCTTAGCTCTGATTATAAGGTTGCTGTAATTAAGTTATTATGGAGGTTATCTTTTAAATCTGGCTAAGGTTAAAGTTTAGTTGGCTATGAAAGTATGAATAGATGTATAATTTAGAGGAATAGAGGTATAATTTAGTCTTGATAGGAATAGGCAGTTCAGTAAATGTATGAGTTAGATAATCATCTTAGCTCTGTCGGTTGCTGATGTTGCTATCTGTTAAACTAGAAAAGGTATTTTAGGTTTTGGGCAGTTCAAGTAAATGGAGGTCAATAATTTAGTCTTGAGGTGTATTTGGGCAGTTCAGTACCTTAGCCTCTGTATAATCATTCATTATTAGTTGCTGTAATTAAGTTATTATGGGGTTTATCAGTTAAATCTGGCTAAGGTTAAAGTTCAGTAGGCTATGAAAGTATGTTATTCAAGAATAAATAGAGGTCAGTAATTTAGTCTTGATATTGTCTACTGTTTTATTTGGGCATTTCAGTAAATGGATGTGGCAGAGGTGTATTACCTTAGAGGTGTAGTACCTTAGCTCGATTATTAGGCTGCTGTAATTAAGTTATTAAGAGAGGCCCTTCTCAGGGCCAATAAATATTATGAGATGGTAGAGGAACAAATCTTTTATAAAAATAAAACACATATAACTCACATTTCCCATTTTTCTACAAAAATATATAATAATGTAATTTATATTTGAATATATAGTTATATAAGTGTTCTATGTGAGGGAAGGGTAGTTATGCATGTGTTGTGTTGCTTAGGTATTACTTGAGGTTAAAGTTCACTCAGCTATGAAAGTATGCTATTCAAGACTAAATAGAGGTCAATAACTAGATTTAAAAATTTATAATAAAATTAAAAAATGTTGAATGAATATTTAAAGTTTGGTTTTATATGACACTAACTTATCATCTGATAAAAACAGTAATGCACTGAAAATAAAAGCGTTAATTCATAACAATTTATTGAATAAAAGAATACATCAGCTATTGTGCAAACTCCATGTCTGCAGTGCTGTAAAAAATATCAAAGCAGGTTTTCATGAAAAAGGTTAATATATGTAATACAGGTTTTAGATTCAAAGTAGCTAGCTCTACACAAAGTAGCTATTCAACTACATTGTGCTACTACTACTACATTTATATAAAAGTACATTCTCCTTTTTTGTTTTTTTTTGCTAATTTTATCCAAAATCAACACTGTTAATTATTATATAAATAAATTTATTATAAGTAAATTTTAAAAAATTTGTTTGTGCCATTTTAGTATAAAAATGAATAAATATAATAAAGTATGCTATGTTATATTTATTAACTTATAAAATAAATATTTAACTATTAATATAAATTGATATTTAGCTTTAATTTTAAACTATTATTAAAAAAAAGTTACCTAGCTTATTATGCTTTATTTAGTTATACATAGTGATCTTTCTTTGCTTTGCTTTGCTTTATAAATGAAATTAACATTGCATCCTGCTCGATAACTCTCCCGGATAGATCCTTTCTTTTTAACAATTACACTAACATAGCATCTGTAAATTTTGTTCCACATTATGGTCCATGAAATAATTACTTTCATCGAACTGACACAGGCAGACGGTAAAGACACATTGATCGACTCTTCCAGGCATAAAGGTCACTTTGTTAAACCCCCTTTCTCCAGACCCTGAGCACTATCTCCCTTCGTCCATTTAAGCCGGCCATACTTTGGACATGGAGGGAACATTCCACACCTTAGAATGAGGTCCGCCAACGGACAAATACTGACCAAGGTCTTGTCCCTTTATGATAGTCCACCTTTATTTATGAGCGTGCCATCAAATGGCCGAATGTAAATGACATAGGTTAAACAATTAGCATTATTATGGAAAAAAAAATAATGGAAGATAATTTCAGGATCAATGATTAAACTTTCGTGAAAATCTCTTATAAAGAATAAGATGTTCAACAAAAATTTTGCAAAGAATGATGTCACACTTTATCTAAATGTCACAATCTATTTTACCATAAGCAAATATTATGATAAAATAGATGCATACATAAGTATACTTACTGACACACATACATATTTACTTTGTCTTTTTCAGCAAATATTGTAAAAGACAATAAATATGTGCTGGATATGTAAATTACTATAATCATTCATCGTAATAAGAAACAAATAATTGTATTAATTCAATTTGTTTGAAATGTTTACATGATCAACGATTACTTTTGAGGCATTGTCTCCTAGAAAGAATAGGACGTCCAACAAAATTTGGATACCTTATTCAAAGAATGTGAAATGGCACAGCCAAATCCATTTAGTTTTATGACGAAAGAAGCGTCACCTGTAATGTCATACTCTACTTTACGACACACTTGATGCAAATATTAAGTAGTCTATGATTGAACAATATAAATGGATAAAATAAGTATGTTCTGTAAATGCAAATCATTATAATCATTCCTCGTAATATGGAACAAATAATTGAACTAATTCAATTTTTTTTAAAATGTATACAGGATCAATGAATAACTTTGATTGATTGCCGCCTATAAAGAATAAGATGCCCAACAAAAATTTTGCAAAAAATGTGTAATGGCATAGATAGACAAATCCATTTAATACTAATGATGGAATAAACACGACTTGTAAATATTATACCAGCTGGGCATCTTAGAAGTTTCTTCCGTATTATGGTCGACTCTTCCAGGCATAAAGGTCAGTTTCTTAAACCCCCTTTCTCCAGACCCTTGAGCCACATCTACTTCGCCCATTTAAGTCGAACATTCTCCTCCCAGGGAATATTCCCACCCCTTAGAATTAGGTCCGCCGCCAGACAAATACTGGACCAAGACGCTATTCACTCGTCCACTCCACAGAGAGTGGTATCAAATGGCCCGTTCTCGGCGGTTGTGACGCGTGAATGCGTTCAATGCGATCTGCGGTATCGGAACTATTTTGAAGTGATTGTTCCTCGGGGGCCCCGGAATGAGCCTTGTGGATGCAGTGATGGGGCTGATCGGACATTGTGGATGGCGTTTGCGATTAAGAGTGATTGCGCCGTGTGATTTAAGGAGGAGAATGTCCTGCGTAAATTTGTACTGAAGGTATAATGACATAGCCTAATTCATTTAACTTTACGACAGTAGAAGCACGACCTGTAAATCCATACTCTATTTTACGATAGACCTGAAGCAATATCTATAAGACTGATCTATGATTACGCAATATAAACATATAAATGCGATGGATTTGTAAATAATTAGAATAACATTGATTTAAATTACAATCTGATTTAAATACTTACATGATTGATTGATTGTCACCAATAAAAAATAGAATGTCCAACCAAAATTTTACAAAAAATGTGTCAAAAGATAGCTTAAAACAATTAACATTATGATGTAAATAGCATGACAATGTCACAATCTAATTTACGTGAAGCAAATATTACGGTAAAATAGATATATACATGCTTATATTTACTGACACACATACATATTTACTTTGCCTTTTTTTAGCAAATATTATAAAATACAATACATATGTTCTGTATATGTAAATTAATATAATTATCGTAATAACGAACAAATAATTGAATTAATTCAATTTGTTTAAAATGTTTACATGATCAACGATTAATTTTGAGTGATTGTCTCCCAGAAAGAATAAGGTATCCAACGAAACTTGGACACCTTATTCAAAGAATGGGCAACGGCATAGCCTAATCCATTTAGTTTTATGATGGAAGATTCATTACCTGTAAAGTCTTACCCTATTTCACGACAGACCTGAAACAAATATTAACTAACCTATGATATGACATTATAAATGGACAAAGTAAGTATGTTCTGTAAATTTAAATCACTATATTCATTCCTCGTTATAAGAAACAAATAATTTTTTTAATGTTTTCAGGATTAATGATTAATTTTGATTGATATTTTCCTCATTATGGTCCATGAAATAATTACTTTTTATCGAACTTAACTCAGACACACCGTAAAGACACATTGAACGATTCACAGGCATAAAGGTCAGTTTGTAAACCCCCCTTTCCCCTATACCATTGAGCCATGTCTCCTTTTCGCCAATTTAAGCCAGCCATACACCTCCCAGGGAATATTCCACCCCTCAGAATTAGGTCCGCCAACGGACAAACACTGGACCAAGACGAGATATTCGCTTGTCCACTCCACCAGAGAGTGGTATCAAACGGCCCATTCTCTGCGGTTGTGACGAGTGAATGCATTTAATGTGAATGCGGTATCTGAAGGGGCCCTATTTTAAAGTGATTGTTTCCTCGGGGCCCCCAGAATGAGCCTTGTGGATGCAGTGATGGGGGTGATCGGACATCGTGGATGACGTTTGCGATTGGGGATGATTGCGCCGTCTGATTTAAAAGCAGAATGTCCTGTGTATATTTGCACTGGTGGTGTGATGGCATGGCCTAATCCATTTAATTTTACGACGGAAGAAGCACGACTTGTATTGGTATAGTGTATTTTACGACAGTCTTGAAACAAACAATAACTAGTGTTTGATTGGACAATATAAAATTAAATATGTGCTGGATATGTAAATAATCCTGTATGTAAATTAATATAATCATACTGCTTAATAATGCCCAAATAATTGAATTAATTCAACCCGTTTTAAATGTTTACAGGATTAAATTTGCGTGAACAAATGAAGAATAGGATGTCAAATTATGTTTTGCAACAATGATATAACCTAATGGATTTAACCATATGATGGAAGAATCATGACCTATAATGGCATACTTTGTTTTACGACAGAATTCAAGCAAATATTAACAAGTCTATGATTGGAAAATTTAAACGGACGAAGTATGTTCTGTAAAATAAGTTATTATAACCATTCATCGTAACAGGGAATAAGTTATAATTGATTTAATTCAATCTGTTTTAATTGATTTTGAGTGATTGTCTTCTTTCAAGAATAGGATGTCCAACAAAAATTTTGCACAGAATGTGTAATGATATAACTTAAAATATTTCACTTTATAATGGAAGAAATATGGCAATGTCACGATCTATTTTAATATGAATCATCATAATTATACGAAATTAACATGGACTATAATTAAACGAAAATTATAGACCATAATTAAACGCATGGACCGTAATTAAACGAATAACATGCACCATAATTAAACGAAATAATCATGGACCATAATTAAAGGAAATTAACACGGACCATAGTTCATCAAATTAACTTTGTACACTGCTTAATACTTCTTCTGGATATATTCTTTTGAATATTACACGAGTATGACACAATAGAATTTTCTTCCTCATTATTGTCCATAGACCCTCGAGCCACATCTCCTTCGTCCATTTAAGCCGACCATAAACCTCCCAGGGAATATTCCACCCCTTGGAATTAGGTCCGTCAACGGACAAACACTGGACCAAGACGAGATTCATTCGCACGTTCACTCCATCAGAGCGTGGCATCCAATGGCCCGTTCTCGGCGGTTGTGACGCGTGAATGTGTCTAATGCGATCTGCGGTATCGGAAGGGGGCCCTATTTTAAAGGGATTGTTCCTCGGGGGCCCCGGAATGAGCCTTGTGTGTGCAGTGGTGTGGGCGATCGGACATTGCGGATGTCGTTTGCGATTAGAGATGATCGCACCGTCTGATTTAAAGAGGAGAATGTCCTGTGTAAATTTGCACTGGAGGTGTCATGACATAGCCTAGTCCATTTAAGTTTATGATGTAAGAAGCACGGTCTGTAATGTCATGCTCCGTTTTATGATACATTTAAAGCAAATATTAACTAGTGTGTGATTGGACAATATAAAAGTGTATATATGTGGTGGATATATAAATTATTATAATCATTCGACATAATGAGGGCCATTTAATTGAATTAATTCAATTTGTTTTACATGATAAATGATTCATTTTGAGCGATTGTCACCAAAAAAAATAGATTGTTCAACAGCTTTTTGCAAAGGATGTGTAATGATATAACCAGCACATATTTACTTTATCTTTTGTAATATTTGCTTATCATAAAATAGATTATGTCATTGTTATGTTTCTTCCCCTTATAAAGTTAAATGTTTTAAGCTATATCATTGCAAATTAGATGAAAGAATCACGACTTGTAAAGGATATCCATTTTACGATAGACTTGAAGCAAATATTAACTATTCTGTGATAGGGCAAAATAAAAGTATATGTTACGTGGATATGCAAATTACTGTAATCATACTGCCTAATACGGGGCAAATAATTTAATCAATTTCTGTTTAAAATGTTTAAAGATCAAATAATTTTGAGGGATTTTCTCCTACAAAGAATAGAATGCCCAACAAAATTTTGAAAAGAATGTAATGACATCCTAATCCATTTAACTTCAGAACAGAAGAGGCATGACAATGTCACAATCTATTTTATGATAAGCGATTATTAAAAGAACAATGTAAATGTATGCTGCTTATATAAATTACTATAATCTTCTGTGTAATAAGGACCAAATATTTTAATTAATTCAATAAAGTTTAAATGTTTTTATGATGAATGAATAATTTTGAGTCATTGCCTTCTAATACGCAATAATTACTTTTTATCGAACTTAGCTCACGTTTACAGACCCTAAAGACACATTGATAAACTATTCATGGCATGAACGTCTGTTTGTAAAAGCCCTTTCTTCCAGACCCTCGAGCCATATCTCCTTCGTCCATTTAAGTCGGCCATACTCCTCCGAGGGAACATTCCACCCTTCAGAATTGGGTCCGCCAACGGACAAACACTGGACCAAAACGTTATACTGGCTTGTCCACTCCACCAGAGCGTACCATCAAATGGCCCGTTCTCGGTGGCTGTGACGCGTGAATGCTTTCAATGCGATCTGCGGTTATCGGAAGGGAACCCCATTTAAAGTGATTGATCCTCTGGCCCCGGAAGGAGCTTGTTTGAATGCAGTGATGGGGGTGATCGAACATTGTGGAGGGCGTTTGCGATTAGGGATGACTGCGCCGTTTGATTTAAAGAGCAGAATGTCCTGCTTAAATTTGCACTGGAGGTGTGATGACATCGCCTAATCAACTTAACTTTATGACGGAAGAAGCACGACTTGTATTGGCGTACTCTATTTTACGACGGACTTGAAGCAAGTATTAACTAGTGTGTGATTGGACAATATGCATTATACATGACAGTTTACTGACAATATAAAAGTAAATATGTGTTGGATATGTAAATAACTATATGTGATGGATATGTACATTATTATAATCATACTGCTTAATAATGACAAATAATTGTATTAATTCAACCCGTTTTAAATGTTTACATGATTCATTTTGAGTGATTGTCACCATTAAAGAAAAGGATGCCCAACAACATTTTGCAAAGATGATATAACCTAATCGATTTAACAATATGATGAAAGAATCGTGACCTATAACGGCGTAATCTATTTTTACGACAGAATACCAGCAAATCTATGATTGGACAATATAAACAGACAGAGTATGTTCTGTAAATGTAGATTATTATAATTAATAATTGTATAAGGAACAAATTATAATTGATTTAATTTAATATGTTTAAATTGTTTACATGATAAATTTTGATTGATTGTCTGATTGATTGACCAACAAAATTTGAAAAAAATGTAATGACAAAGCCTAATCCATTTAACACTAATGACGCAAGAAACATGACTTGTAAACATTATACCATCTGGGCATCTTAGAATTGTCTTCCGCATTATGGTTCATAAAATAATTACTTTTTATCGAACTTAGCTGAGACAGACCGTAAAGACAATTGATCGACTCTTCCAGGCATAAAGGTCAGTTTTGTAAAACCCCTTATTCTTCCAGACCCACGAGCCATGTCTCCTTCGTCCATTTAAGCAGGCCATACACCTCCCAGGGAACATTCCACCCCTCAGAAATGGGTCCGCCAACGGACAAATGGTGGACCAAGACGAGATTTATTCGCTTGTCCACTCCACCAGAGCGTGCCATCAAATGGCTCATTCTCGGTGGTTGTGCCGCGTAAATGTGTCTAATGCGATATGTGGTATCGGAAGGGGGCTCTATTTTAAAGTGATTGTTCCTCGGAGGCCCCGGAATGAGCCTTGTGGATGCTGTAATGGGGTGATCGGACATTGTGGATGGCGTTTGCGATTAGGGATGATTACGCCGTCTGATTTAAAGAGGAGAATGTCCTGCGTAAATTTACACTGGAGGTGTATTGACATAGCCCACTCCATTTAACTTTATGATGGAAGAAGCACGACCTGTAATGCCCTACACTCTATTTAACGACAGACTTGAAGCAAATATTAACTAGTATATGATTGGACAATATTAACGTATATGTGTGCTTTATCTAATATTACTATAATCATACGATTGAATTAATTCAATCTGGTTTAAATGTTTACATGTTTACAAATGTTTGCAATAATTAATTTTGAGTGATTGTCTCTTATGCAGAATAGGATATCCAGCAAAATTTTGCAAGCATTGTGTAATAACATAGTCTAATTCATTTGACAATATGATGGAATTAGCACGAGTTGTAATGCGATAATTTTTTTTACGATAAATTTGAAGCAAATATTAGCTAGTCTATGATTAGACAATATAAAAGTATATATCTGCCAGATAGGTAAATTTCCTTAATTACATGATTTAATAAGGCCGAAATACTTGAATTAATTCAATCTGTTTTAAATGTTTACATGAACATTGATTCATTTTAAGTGATTGTCTCCTAGAAAGAAGAGAATGTCCAACAAAATTTTGCAAAGAATGTGTAATGACATAGCTTAAAACATATAATTTTATGATGGATGAAATATAGCAATGTCACAATCTATTTTAACATGGAACACAAATAAACGAAATTAACACGGACCATACATAGTGAAATTAATATTGCACACTTTTTAATACTTCTTCTGGATATATTCTATTGAATATTAAACTAGCATGGCATGTCAGAATTTTCTTCCGCATTATGGTCCATGAAATAATTACTTTTTATCGAACATAGCTGAGACAGACCGTAAAGACCAATTGATCGACTCTTCCAGGAATAAAGGTCAGTTTGTAAAGTCCCTTTCTCCCAGACCCTTCAGCCCTATCTCCTTCGTCCATTTAGGCCGGCCATCTCCTCCGAGGGAATATTCCACCCCTTAGAATTAGGTCCGCCAACGGACATGTATACTGATCAAGATGCGACATTCGTTTGTCCAGTCCACCAGAGCGTGCCATCAAATGGTCCGTTCTAGGTGTTTGTGACGCGTGAATGCGTTTAATGCGATCTGCGGTATCGGAACGGGGGCTCTATTTTAAATGATTGTTCCTCGGGGCCCCGGAATGAGCTTGTGGATGCAGTGATGGGGGTGATCGGACATTGTGGAAGGCGTTCGTGATTGGGGATGATTGCGCTGTCTCATTTAAAGAGCAGATTGCCTTGTGTAAATTGCCACTGGAGGTGTAATGACACAGCCTAATCTATTTAACTTTATGATGGTAGACGCACGACCTGTAATGGAATACTCTGTTTTATGACAGACTAGAAGCAAACATTAACTACTCTATGATTGGACAATATAAACTTAGATACTGTATGTGCTGGATATATACACTGAAGTGACAAAAGTCATGGGATACCTCTTAATATCGTGTCGGCCCTCCCTTTCGCCCGGCGAAGTGCAGCAACTCAACGTGGCATGGACTCAACAAGTCGTTGGAAGTCTTCTGCAGGAATATTGAGCCATGCTGTCTCGATAGACGTCCATAATTGTGAAAGCGTTGATGGTGCAGGATTTTGGGCACGAACAGACCTCTCGATGATGTCCCATAAATGCTCGATGGGATTCATGTCGGGCGATCTAAGTGGCCAGATCATTCGTTGGAATTGTCCAGAATGTTCTTCAAATCAATCGCGAACAGTTGTGGCCCGGTGACATGGCGCATTGTCATCCATAAAAATCCCATCGTTGTTTGGGTACATGAAGTCCATGAATGGATGCAAGTGGATTCCAAGTAACTGAACATAAGCATTTCCAGTCAATGTTCGGTCCAGTCGCACCAGAGATCAAGTCCATGCCATGAAAAACAGCCCACACCATTACGGAGCCACCACCAGCTTGAACAGTGCCTTGCTGACAGTTTGGGTCCATGGCTTCGTGGGGTCTGCGCCACACTCGAACCCTACCATTAGCTCTTACCAACTGAAATCGTGACTCATCGGACCAGGCCACGGTTTTCCATTCAACTAGGGACCAACCGATATGCTCACGTGCCCACGAGAGTCGCTGCAAGCGATGTCGTTCTGTCAGTACCTCGAGTCGGTCTTCTGCTGGAATAGCCCAAGAAAGCCAAATTTCTCCGCACAGTTCTAACAGGCAAGTCCCTTGTACGTCCCACATTGATTTCTGCGGTTATTTGACGCAGTGTTGCTTGTCTATTAGAATTTACGACTCTTTGCAGACGTCGCCGGTCTCGGTCGTTAAGTGTGCGGGCGGTCGACCACTGCGCTGTCCATGGTGGGATGTTATGCCTGAAATTTCATACTCGGCCCATTCTTGGCACAGTGGATCTGGGAATGTTGAATTCCCTAACGATTTCCGAAATGGCATGACCCATGCGTCTAGCTCCAACTAACATTCCGCGTTCAAAGTCTGTTAATTCCCGTCGCGGTCATCATCACGTCAAAACCTCTTCACATGAATAACTTGAACAGAAATGAAAGCTCTGCGAAAGCACTGCTTATTTATACCTGTTTCTACGCGATGCTACTGCTGAAAATTTGCATATTGCTATCCCATGATTTTTGTCACTTCAGTGTATATTATAATCATACGACTTCGTAAGAACTAAATATTTGAATTCATTTAATCTGTTTAAAGTGTTTACATAATCAATGATTAATTTTGAGTTATTGTCATTTATAAAAGCGGGATGTGTAACAAAATTTACAAAGAATGTGTAATGGCATAGCGTAATCCATTTAGCATTTTGATGGAAGAATCATGACCTTTTATGCCATACTCTATTTTATGAAAGTCTTCAAGCAAATATTAACTAGTCTATGATTGGACAATATAAAAGGGATAAAAGAAATGTGGATATGTAAATTTCTATAATCATTTGGCTATAAGTCCGAAAAATGATTGAATTAATCCAATCTGTTTAAAGTGTTTACATGATGAATGTTTCATTTTAAGTGATTGTCTCGTTGAAAATGGCATCTCCAACAAAATTGGAGGAATGATATAGCTTAAAACATTCAACTTTGTAACGGAAGAAATACGACAATTTCACAATCGCTTTTATACTAAGCAACTATTATAAATTACAAATCAATTATGTGCTGTATATGCAAATTATTATAATACTAAATCTTAATAAGGTACATATTAAATTAATTCAGTCTGGTTTAAATGTTTACATGATCAATTTTGAGTGATTGTCTCCTATAAAGAATAGGATGTCCAACAAAAATTTTGCAAAGAATGTGTGATGACATAGCCTAATCCATTTAGCAATATGATGGAAGAATCGTGGCCTGTAATGCAGTACCCTATTTTACTGCAGACTTGAAGCAAATATTAACTAGTGTATGATTGGATAATAGGGCCTGAATAGCCGTTCTGGCGCTCGGTACCACAGGTTTCGGGTTCGAGTCCCGGCGGTGCCATGGATGTTTGTAGTGATTCGGAATCCACTTTAAACCTGGTCCTAATAGGATCGTAGAGCGTTGCGGGGGCGTTGTTACTCAGCGTCCGGGGCTTATCCTCAAGTTACACGCGCCCCCTGGGTAACGCAAATTGAGTAACGTATGTGCAGCGCTTGCCTTAAGGCATCCAAGACCAAGTGTCTAAGTGTTTGCCAGCTGCATTAGAAAGAAAAAAAATGATTGGACAATATAAATGGACAAAGTAAGTATATCATGTAAATATAAATTATTATAATCATTCATCGTAATAAGATACAAATAATTGAATTAATTCAATCTGTTTAAAATATTTACATGATCAATCATTAATTTTGAATGATTATAGGAGGTAGAGGACGAGCCAAGTTGCGATGGATAGAAGCAGTTGAGAAGGATTTTGCTCTACTGAAGGTTAAGAATTGAGGGCCCTTTCACCCAGAGGAATGCATGGATCCTCAAAGGAAAAAGTCTCGACCTACTCTGGGCTGTTGTACTGATGATGATGATGAGATATAAATATTAAAAAAAAATAACTATACTGAAAAAAAAATACGCTGAAATTTTTTGGCATGAAGAGGCAAAGACTTGCATGATTATTTCTTGTTATGCACGATTTTTTTTTTTTTGCTTTTATTTAATATTATATAATACACTAGATATCAATAACAAGCAATATATATAAAAAAAAAAATTCAGTCAATTTCTACTTTCTTTTTCACTATATTTTAGAACATTTCTTTTACAAATAAAGCTGAAATTTTCCTCTCTTACATCTGGCGCCATCTATTATTAGATACGTGCAACTTAAATCTTAAAAAAAAACTAAAATTAATTAATTAAATTTAATGATTGAATGAATATTTGAAAAAAAACTGTATTAACATCAAGTATCCTCCACTACAAGTTAAAAAAAAATTGAATGGATGAATAAATAGTATTTTATGAACGATTAAAAATTTGAACAAGATATATATATAGCGAGTGTGGAACTGATAGTAGGAATTGAAAGAATATGTAATCTTTGGTAAAAGAAACAAAAACATATATAATTACCTAGCTTACGGACGCTCTTGTGTGAATGTCCCTGTTTGTATAAACCGTACCAAGACCAAACGTTGTCCAACTTGGGCTAAAAAGATAAAAAAAAATTTATTTATTAATTATTAATTGTTTATTAAAGTTATGTTTACATAGTTAATTTATTTTGAAAATTTCTGCTCGTGTTTGATTTAATCATAACAAGTATAATTCTGCAGTAGATATGAAATCACACACTTTAATACATTTAGCTTTATGATTGAAAGTACATCCACTGTAATGACATATTCGTTTTTCTTTAATTAAACATAAACAGGCATAAAATGTTGTTGGCCTAGTGATTTTATAAGACACACGTATATACACACGTTGGCCATAGATTAATGTCTGTGTAATGTCTCATATTTACACAAATTTATTTCGACATATATTTTTAGATAATAAGACAGTTTGGTGAATGACTTCTCAAAAAACAACAACTGAATGAATATGTTAAAAATGAATGATAAAACTGAATAAAACTAAATTGAATGACCATATTATTCTGGCCCCTGGCCGGTTGATGATTATTCATTCACAGCTGTTTCACGTGGTTAATAAGTGAAAAATAGAAATGCTTTATTAAATTTGTAATAAATATTTATTTGTTACAATACATGTAGAGATCTGGAGGTTAAAGTTACAATGAAAATTGGGTTGATTTATTTTAATTAAGAAGATTGATACAATTAATATAAATTAATATACATATGTTTCGCATAAGTAATAAATTAATAACATATATAATGTAAGGAACGCTTTTTAATAACAATTTGTATAATATCAAAACATATAATTCATTATTATAATAATGAAATAATAATAATTTAAAAAAAAATTTTTGTTTAATATATTTGCCAGATAAACATTGCAATTTCAGTACTCACATATGGTATCATAAACAAAATTTATAAAATGTAATTTATTTTTAAATAATCTACGAAAATAAAATAATAAAAATTAAAATTATTACGAAAGAATACAAGAATAAAATGAAAAACAAATAAAGTGAAATTTAGATAACTGCATAAAACAGGAATCAAAATATTTAAGCTTTTTTAAAAAGCAATAAGCTATAAATATAAACCTAAAGCAACGATAATTTACTTGATACAAATGGAAGTCGATAATATTTCCTGAATTTATGGCTAAACTAATAACACTGATAAGCATAATCTCATAATAAGCAAATAAACACGAAATTCAATTTCCCTTATCAGCCACGATGTTTTATAAGATAATTACTGAATGAATACAAAATAAATTTCAATTATTCTCCCAAATTGAGAGTAAATTAGCGAAAAATCAAAAATAAAGATAAACTAGATTGTGTTTATTATCAGTTTTTAAAGATTTATTTGGATAGAGGTATTTTTGGTTTGGAAAAACGCAAAATAATTTTCTAAAAAGTCACATTATTTATTATGTCACGTTGTATAAAATAACTTTTATTTCTTTTCAAAAAAAATAAACTGGGCAATTTTCAAGAAACGCGCAATTCAGCGAATAACATTTGCTCTGTTAGGTAACAAATCGTAAGATTATTCATAGGATCGTAAATTGTAATCGTAGATTTACTCAACAAATCATAGGATTATTTTTTTTTTTTAATTACGTCGAGGACTGGGTCGGATTGACCATTTCCTGTGAACAGCGCAGTAGTGGACTGCACCGACGGACTCTGTTACTCGCTTAGCACTACCCAGGGCACGTGTAGCTTGAAGATACACTACGGACGCGAGACACCCCTCAACGCTCCAACGCTCCTCAGACCGGGACCTACAATTCGCTACAATCATCACGCACAGCTGGGGCTCAAACCCGAAACCTGTGGCGCCGAGCGCTAGTCACTCGACCGTCATGCTCCATTTTAAGAATAATACATAACTCATTATCAAAATAAATCATTGGATAATGGATATAATAATAATTAAAAAATTATTTTTTGTTCAAAATATTTGTCAGATTAACATTAAACATATATTGTATCTTAAAAAAATTTTCTGAAATTTAATTTATATTTTGTGTAATCGTTGAAAATAAAATACTTATGAAAATTAAAATTATCATAAACAATTTCAAAATTATAACGAAAGAATGCCAGAATAAAATAATAAATAATATTAAAGAGAAATTTAGATAACTGCATAACATAATGAATCAAAATATCTAAGCACTTTTTAAAGCAATTAGCGATAAATATAAACCTAAAGCAACGATAATTTACTTGATAAAAATGAAAGTCGATAATATTTCCTGCATTTATGACTAAACTAATAACACTGATAAGCATAATCTCATATAAGCAAATGAACACGAAATTCAATTTCCCTTATTAGCCACGATGTTTTATAGGATAATTACTGAAGAGTACAAAATAAATTTCAATTATTCTCCTAAAAAGGAGAGTAAATTAGCGAAAAATAATAATAAAAAAAGATAAACTACATGTGTTTATTATCTAGAAGCTTTTATCAGTTTTTAAAGATTTATTTGGACAGAGGTAATTTTGGTTGGGGAAAAAAGGCAAATAATTTTTAAAACTCACATTATTTGTTATGTTATGTTATATAAAATAAATTTATTTCGTTTCGTTCAAAATAAACTAAGTAATTTTATAGAAACGCGTAATTTAGCAAATAAAGTTTGCTCTGTTAGGTAACAATTCGTAAGATTATTTATACGATCGTAGATTGTAGAATGTAATCGTAGAATTAAGTCAACAAATCATATGATTATTCTAAGGAAGATGAAAACAAAATGTATTAAATATTGTGAAGTACACGAAGTGTGTGAAACCTAGCTGGTAGGGGAGTGTTAGGGAATTGAATCTAGGGCAGTTGGGTTCTAAAGTCAACAAGTGATGCTGGGTTTCGAACCAGACTCACTTAGATTCAATTCCTAAACTCCCTTAGTATTTTCCCTTTTTTATATAGTATAGTATATATATAAGTATACTCCCTTTTTTAGTAGTAGTAAATTTCTTCGGAAATTCTCGGAAAACTTCAAATGATGAAGCTATGATACAGTGTAATTCGAATAATTAAATAAGAAAGGATTTATGATTTATATTTATAATTATTATTCAATTCATGTTTGATAACCTGATGACAGTTTATTCTTTCATAACTGACCTCAATTAAACAAATCTGAACATAACTCGTAATATTTTAATTTGTAACATTAACACTTAATTTTCATAATCTCTGGACTCGTAGCCTGCAAAGCTAATGTGATGGAAGATCAAAATTTTATTTATCTATTGGTATGCGTTATAGTCACTGTTTATTGAAACAAGAAGAATCAATAGTGATTGTGACACCAATTGTGGGCGTCTAACATCGACACATAAACTGCCTGAAAAAAAATATAATGTCATCATCAATATCCCTAGTAAATGAGGAGCAGTTAATCTATATTTTTCTGGAAATCAGTAGTCTTTCCTGTCCCTCTCCAGTATCATGGACTGTTCCTTCTTTTCCTAATACAGAGCTTCTCAAAATGAGAATGCAGATTTAATAATTCATTATTAAAATAAATCACTGGTTAAATTATATAAAAATAATTAATAAAAATCATTTTTGTTTAAAAATTTTCTAGGTAGCAATGAAATTTCAATACTCACATAGTGTATCAAAAGCAAATTTTCTAGAATGTAATTTGTTTTTGAATAATCTACAATTTAAAATAAAAATTATTATCAATAATTTTAAAATTATTACGAAAAGAATTTAAGGATAAAATAAAAAATAAAGAGAAATTTAGATAACTGTACAAAACAGTGAATCAAAATATCTAAGCATTTTTAAAAGCAATAAGCGATAAATATAAACCTAAAGCAACAATAATTTACTTGATAAAAATGAGAGTCGAAATTATTTCCTGAATTTATGACTAAACTAATAACACTGATAAAGCATAATCTCTTAAGCAAATAAACACGAAATTCAATTATCTTTATCAGCCATCATGTTTTATAAGATAATTACTGAGTGAATACAAAATAAATTTCAGTTATTCTCTAAAATGAGAGTAAATTAGCGAACAATAAAAAAAGATAAACTAAATTGCGTTTCTTATCTTGAAGCTTTTCAGTTTTTAAAGATTTATTTGGAAAAGAGGTAATTTTGGTTGGGAAAAAAAAAGGAAAATAATTTTATAAAACTCACATTATTTATTATGTTACATTATGTAATATAAATTTATTTTGTTTCAATGAACATAAACTAAATAGCTTTTCAGAAATAAGCAAATAAAATTTGCTCTTTTAGGATATTAAGTAGAAAGATTTTTTATACTATCGTAGAATGTAGAATGTAATCGTAGGATTAACTCATCAAGTCATAGGATTATTCTAAGGATGACAAAAAATAATGCATTAAGACAAAACGTTGCAGAATAATGGGCCTGAGTAAACTAGCTGATATGGCGCTAGTAATCCAAGGTCCCTGCGACTGACAATCCTACCCCATAAAAGAAAACATCTCCTGTCTCAAAATCTATCAGTAGACAGATGGTCTTGGTCCAGCATGGTGTTGTTCCACCAATGAAGAAGATATATATATTAGAACCAGAAGATGGATAAGAATTATATATTTTTCCAAAGACTACAATAATTAAACTACATTTGTGATAAAAGATTAGAAAAGATAAGCAAAAAAGTAATGAAATCCGATAGTAAGGCTTGTTGTTCTGAAGGCGAATGAAATTAAACCCGCAATACTTTTTCAGAAATTCTAGGACGACTTTAAATGATAAAATGATGATTCAATATATTTCAAATATTTAAAAGTAAGAAATGATTTTGTTTTAACTTCAATTAGCTTTTAAAGGAAAATTTGGCGATGCAGACATGTCATTTACAAATAGCGTTGCAACTTTTACATTATTCATGCGTAAGAAAATAAATTTCTCTTTCTCTTACGTAATTTGTTGCGGAAGTAACATTCTTTAAATTTGATAGTTGTCCCTAGAAATATTCGAAGATAGTGTTTGTTATTATTCTGTGTCATATAAAATATCCCTATAAAGGCGTGTCAGCCGGCAGGTAAATCAAGATATTTTCGGCCATACTGTGTTTTGTCTTAACCAGCAAATAAGTATTAAAAGATATTGCTGTTACAAATCCCAATGGTGCAAGAAACCCCTACGCAAGGTCAATAAACCCTGCCGTAGGTGACTGGTATATGGCTAAGGTAATATGCGTAATTCATAGCTACAAATAAATAAAAAAATCCTTCGTCTCAACTAAATAATCGATGTGGATTTTTATCTCGAATGTTTTTCGAACATAACGATCTGTTTGATACGTAATTAAATTTATAAATCAATTAGAACATTTTTCAAGAATGACATTTACAACTAATAAATGTCATTTTAATACTTTCAGGAGTTTTAATTATACTGCACAAAGTGGAACTCGGGGTTACAAATAATAAAAAAAAACTCTTTGTCTCTCTAATTAATCAATTCATATGGATATTATTTCGAACATAACATTTATGATACCTAACTAGGTCCATACATTCATCAGAACATTTTTCAATAACATTATTTACAAATAATGATATCCCTTAATACTTAAAACAGTCCTGCTATACTACTCTAAGTGGAACTCGTGTTTACACATATATATAACAAAAACTTTTTGTTTCTCTAATTAATCAATCCATATGGATATTTTTCCAACAACATTTCTGACACCTAGTTAGATCGATAGATTCATCAGAAATTTTTGCAAGGACGGCATTTAGAAATAATGATGCTACTTAATACTTTAAGGAATCCTCACTCCTTAAAGTATTAAAGTCATTCTAGCGAAAGTCCTAATTACAAATAAATAAAAAAATTATTCTTGTCAACTAATAAATAGATGGGGATCTTATTTCGTATATTTTTGAACATACCGATCTGTTTGATACGTAACTAGATTTAAAAATCTATCAGAACATTTTACCAAGAACAGAATTATCAAATAATGATGCCACTTAATACTTTTATGGAGTCTTGCTATACCACACAAGTGAAACTGATATGTTCAAACAAATAAAAAAAAACTTTTTGTGTCTCTAATTAAGCGATGAATGTTCAAAATATTTTGAGAATAACGTTTCCGATACCTAACTAGATCCATAAATTCATCAGAACATTTTCAGAACGCAATTTACAAATAATGATGACACTTAATATTATTCAAATATCTGGAATATTTTTTCCCCATGAGTTTTTTGCTAAAGTTTTAAGAAAATTACCTCCTGCTTTTGTTCGAAAGGTCTTTGCATAGCAATTCAATAGTTATCTATCGAAAAATCGAGACACAAAAAATGCATGTTGTTATTTTTATTTCAGATAAAATCAGTCCTCCCTTTTATTCCATGGCGGTCTCCAAATAGATGAGGGGAGGACATTCTTTGTACAGAACGTGTTTTGTCTTAACACAGCAAATAGGTATTAGGAGAAGATAAGACAGATGAAAGGATAAAAAAAGAAAATATGGAGTTTCTAGTGCTTATGTGAAATGTATTGTAGTTCTTTATTGATTTTATCTTTTTCTTGCACGAAGCTGAGGGATTTGCGCGTAACTTTCCAATAAATCAATAAAACGAATAAAGCTGAACATTTTTCTACGCCATTTCTCAAATTACCACTAGAAGACACTTTTAGAAATAAACGCTGAAGAATATTTTAAAATGAGTACATAAATAAATTTGGAACAAAAGGATTGAATTAAAAAGATGTTTTAGCGAGTTTATTTAATTAAGGTTCGATTTTTGCATGGCCTGTATTAGCAAAAACTCCTTCGAAGCATTTTTAATTATGGTTATTTTTTATTTTACAAAAATTTTACTCCAAAAAAAATTGACGATAAAATCGATATTTTGAGGCTGTATTTTTTGTAATAACTAATTTTTCTTTTTATTAAAGTATAATCTTTTTATGAATTAAAATGTTTTTAACTTTGAATACGATTTAGGTATTTAAGCTTACTTAAATTGATTTAAGAATTTATTGATTAAGAATTTTTTTTACAGAAATAAAGCTGAAAACTTTTCTGCGGCATTTTTTCTGAGACAATTTTAGAAACAACCGCAATGGAATATTTTAAAATACGTCCTTAAATAAATTTGGAACAAAAGGATTAAATTAAAAAGATGTCGAAACAAATTTATTTAATAAAGGTTAAATTTTTTTGTATGGTCCGTACCAGAAAAATCCTTTCAATTATTTGTAATTATGATTATTTTTTATATACGAATAAAGCTGAATATTTTCAATTCCTTCTATCAGGTCACACTCACCCTATATATATCTTGTTCAAATTTTCAATCGTTCATATAATCCATTTTATTAATCCACTTGAGTTCAAATACATTTTTGAACTTGTAGTGGATGATACTGAATGTTTATACAGTTTTCAAATATTAATTCAGTAATTAAATTTAATTAATTAATTTCAAATTTTAGATTTAAGTTGCATATATCTACCAATAGATGGCGCCGTATAAACTTAAAAATTGAATGAAAGTTATTTACAAAAAGGACTTTCTGAAATAGAGAGAAATAAAAGTAGGAACTGACTTTAAAATTTTTTTTTTTTATATTACTTGTTCTACGCCCTTTCTTAAATTACCGCTAGGCGACACTTTTAGAAATAAACTCCGAAGAATAATTTAAAATGAGTACATAAATAAATTTGGTACAAAAGGATTGAATTTAAAAGATGTTGAAACGAGTTTATTTAAAATATGTTCAATTTTTGCATGGCCTGTATTAGCAAAAACTCCTTTGAAGCATTTTGTAATTATGATTTTTTTTTTTTTTATCCCACAAATATTTAACTCCGAAAAAATTTACGGTAAAATCGATAGTTTGAGGTTTTTCTGAAATATTTTTTTGTAAGAACTAATTTTTATTTTTGTTAAAGTATTAGCTTGTTATGAAAAAAATAATTCTTTTTTTACTTTTTATCGTTGATTACGATTTAGGTATTTAAGCTTCCTTCAAATTGATTTTCCTTTCAAAACTTTTACTTATGATAGATTTCTTTTTTAAGTTTTATTTTTCTGAATTTTAAATGTAGCTTAGAGGGAATTTTTATTAGTAACAAAAAAAAAAATTTTAATGCCCCAATTATTTGTAAATTTTTTTTTTTTATCTTTACTCTATCACTGCTTCATCCCAAATGCCTGTGGTGCCAAAAAAGCAATTTACATTATAAAAGAGATTACTTCTTTTTATTCTTTAATTCCATCAAAGAACCAGATTTTAATTACTAAACATGTTTTATCACTTAAATGAATTTTTTTGGGGTATGTTTTCTAATTCTAATTTAAAACTCTTTATGAGTGCAATTAAAAATTATCAGTATGTTTAGAGATTAAAAGATTTCTCTTAAAGTATTATTATTATTTTTTTTATTTTTTACAAAGAATTTAGAAAAAAATATTAGATTTGTTATTAATTTAAAAAGTTTTTGGATATAATAAGCGGAACTGAGATCAATACTACATAATGATTTTACTTTCTGAAAATTCAAATTCAAGCTGTATTTATATTCATAAATATGAATTCAATTGTTATTGTAAAAATGTAATTGCAATTTACTTATTATAAATGTAATATGTTATTTAACTTCTTGTACCAGGAGGAAATAGAGGTGGGGGACGCTTAATATAAAAGGAACATAAAAATTAATTCATAGAAATAGTATTTAAGTATTATAATTAAATATTTTACAATTTTGACTGAAAATTTAAGATGTGTAACCGTACTTCCTGCTACGCTGCGCGAAAGCACTTCCTGCGGCAATCAGGAGAAATGGTCAGTAGGCCTCGAGATTCTGAACCGAGGGAAATACAGTGCAACAGGCGTTAAGGAGAGAAACATTTAGTAAAAGCGCAATCACGCGGTTCTGTTAAGAAACAATTAGTTTACAATTTCTCATCCCGAGAGGAAATATATTTAACGAGAACTGTGTGTTAGTTGGCCAACAGATTTCTCACCAGTAGTGGTAGTACATTTATTAAGCACATCCTGCGCCAACCTAAGAATCGGGTTTTTCTGATTAATCGGAAGTTGAATCCTTCCACGATTATAGAATTATTTGTCTTTATATATGTTAAATAATGTATATTTCTAAATACATGTGTGTTGTGTTTGTGCGTGTGTAAATGAAGCTGTGAGTGTTCGTGCTGTGTTACATTAAGGGAAATTGGGGTTATAAATAAATTTAAAAAAATCATTTCTTCAAATAATAAATCGACGAAGATCTTATTTTCGAACATTGCATTTCTGACACATAACTAGATCCATAAATTCATCAGAAAGTTTTCCAGAACGCAATTTACAAATAATGATGCCATTTAATATTATTCAAACATCTAGAACATTTTTTGTACGACTAAAGTTTTAAGAAAATTACCTCCTGCTTTGTTCAAAATATCTTTGCATAGCAATTCGATAATTATCTAACGAAAAATCGAGACACAAAAATACACGTTGTTATTTTTTATTTCAGATAAAATCAGTCCTCCTTTTATTCCATGCCGGTCTTCAAATAGATTAGGGAGGACATTCTTTGTACAGAACGCGTTTTTGTCTTAACACAGCAAGTAGGTATTAGGAGAAGATAAGACAGATGAAAGGATAAAGAAGAAAACAGGAAGTTTCTAGTGCTTATGTGAAATGTATTTTAGTTCTTTATTGATTTTATCTTTTCTTCAACCAAGCTGAGGAATTTGCGAGTAACTTTCAATAAATCAATAAAACGAATAAAGCTGAACATTTTTCTACGCTATTTCTTAAATTACCACTAGGAGACACTTTTAGAAATAAACGCCGAAGAATATTTTTAAAATGAGTACATAAATAAATTTCGAACAAAAGGATTGAATTAAAAGATGTTGAAACAAGTTTATTTAATAAAGGTTCAATTTTTACATGCGTTTATTAGCAAAAACATTTTTAGCATTTTTTTTTTTTTTTTATCCCTCAAATATTTTAGTCCATAAAAAAAAAAATTGACGGTAAAATCGATAGTTTGATGTTTTTTTCCTGAAATATTTTTTGCAATAACTAATTTTTCTTTCTGTTAAAGTATTAGCTTGTTATGAAAAAAATAATTTTTTTTCCTTTTCAACTTTGATTACGATTTAGGCATTTAAGCTTCCTTCAAATTTGTTTTTCTTCCAAAACTTTTACTTGTGATAGATTTCTTTTTAAGTGTTATTTTTTTTTGAATTTTAAATGTAGCTTAGAGGGAGTTTTTATTACTAATGAAAATAAAATAATAATTTTAATGCCCTAATTAATGCCCCAATTTTTTATCGTTACTCTATCATTGCTTCATCCCAAATGCCTGTGGTGCCAAAAAAAGCAATTTGCATTATAAAGAGATTAGTTCTTTTTATTCTTTAATTCCGTCAAAGAACCAGGTTTTAATTACTAAACATGTTTTATCACTTAAATTTTTTTTTGAAGGGTAAGGGGGGATGTTTTCAAATTTTAATTTAAAAACTCTTCATAAGTGCAATTAAAAAATTACCAAAATTGTTTAGATATTAAAAATTTCTCTTAAAGTATTATTATTGATTTTTTTAAATAATAGTATAAAGAATTAAGAAAAATGTATTTGATTTGTTAATTTATTTAAAAATTTTTCTAAATGTGGTATAATGGAACTGAGATCAATGATACATAACAACTTTACTTTCTGAAAATTTAAATTAAAAATGTTTTTATATTTATACGCATTGTAAAATAGCAATTTACTTATTATAAATGTAATATTTTATTTAATTTTGTAACAGAAGGAAATAGAGGGGGGGAGGGTGAATATAAAAAAGGAACATTAATATTAATTCTTAGAAATAGTATTTAAATATTAAAATTAAATATTTTCCTATTTTAACTGAAAATATAAGATGTGTAACCGTGCTTACACCTACGCACTGTAAAAAAAAGCACTTCCTGCGGCAATCAGGAGAAATGGTTATTAGGCCTCGAGATTCTGAACCGAGGGAAAAAGTACAGCGCAACAGGCGTTAAAGGAGAGAAACGTTTAGTAGAGCGCAATCACGCTGTTCTGTTAAGAAACAATAAGTTTACAATCTCTCATCCCGAGAGGAAATATATTTAACGAGAACTGTGTGTGTAAGTTGGCCATCACATACTCAAACCCTGAGAGGTAGTACATTTATTACGCTTCCTGCTCAAACCTAAGAATCAAGTTTTCTGATTAATCGGAAGTGGAATCCTTCTGCGATTCAAGAATTATTTGTCTTTAAATATGTTAAATATTGTATGTCTCTAAATGCATTTTGTTGTGTTTGTGCGTGTGTAAAAAGCTGTGAGCGTACTCGTGCTGTGTTACACTAAGTGAAATTTGGGGCTAAAAGTAAATAAAACAAAATCATTGCTTCAAATAATAAATCGATGTGAAGATCTTATTTCGAACACAACATTTCTGATACATAACTAGATCCATAAATTCATCAGAAATTTTTCAGAACGCAATTTAAAAGTATTGATGCCACTTATTATTACTCAAATATATAAAACATTTTTAAAATGAGTCTGGCTAAAGCTTTAAGAAAATTACCTCCTGCTTTGTTGAAAATGTCTTTGCATAGCAATTCGATAATTATCTATCGAAAAATCGAGACACAAAAAATACATGTTGTTATTTTTATTTCAGATAAAATCAGTCCTCCTTTTATTCCATGGCGGTCTTCAAATAGATTAGGGAGGACATTCTTTGTACGTAACGTGTTTTGTCTTAACACAGCAAGTAGGTATTAGGAGAAGATAAGGCAGATGAAAGGATAAAAAAGAAAATATGAAGTTTCTTGTGCTTATGTGAAATGTATTTGTAGTTCTTTATTGATTTTATCTTTTCTTCAACCAAGCTGAGCAATTTGCGAGTAACTTTCAATAAATCAATAAAACGAATAAAGCTGAACATTTTTCTACGCCATTTCTTAAATTACCACTAGGAGACACTTTTAGAAATAAACGCTGTAGAATATTTTAAAATGAGTACATAAATAAATTTCGAACAAAAAGATTGAATTAAAAACATGTTGAAACAAGTTTATTTAATAAATGTTCGATTTTTGCATGGTCTGTATAAGCAAAAACTCATTTGAAACATTTTTTGAGCATTTTTTTATCCCTCAAAATTTTTCTCCAAAAAAAAAATTGACTGTAAAATCGATAGTTTGATGATTTTCCTGAAATATTTTTTGTAATAACTAATTTTTCTTTCTGTTAAAGTATTAGCTTGTTATGAAAAAATAATTTTTTTTTTTCTTTTCAACTTTGATTACGATTTAGGCATTTAAGCTTCCTTTAAATTGATTTTTCTTTTCAAAAATTCTTAAAACTTTGATAATTTTTCTTTTCTTTTAAAGAAATCTATTATTTCTTTTAAAGTTTTAAATTTAAATTAGAGGGAGAGAGTTTTTATTAGTAAAAAAAAAAAATAATTTTAATGCCCCAATTATTTTAATTTTTTTTTTTTTTATCTTTACTCTATCACTGCTTCATCCCAAATGCCTGTGGTGACAAAAAAAAAAAAAAAACAATTTACATTATAAAGAGATTACTTCTTTTTATTCTTTAATTCCGTCAAAGAACCAAATTTTTAATTACTAAACATGTTTTATCACTTAAAGATTTTTTGAAGGTGGGGGATGTTTTCTAATTCTAATTTAAAAACTCTTCATTTCTAATTACCAAAAAAAGATTTCTCTTAAAGTATTTTATATTATTTTTTGCAAATGAATTTAGAAAAAAAATTTACCAAAATGTTTGGTTATAATAAGTGGAACTGAGGATTAAAGATTTCTACTTAATGAAATAGTATTAAAATTTTTTTTAATTTTTTTACAAAAACAATTTAGAAAAAATATTAGATTTGTTATTTATTTAACATTTTTTTCTAAATGTAATAAGTGGAAATGAGATCAATACTACATAACAATTTTACCTCCTAAAAATTTAAATTCAAAGGTGTATTTCCATTTTACATTTATGTATTGTAATTGTAATTGTAAAATTGCAATTGCAATTTATAAATGATAATATTTTATTTAATTTTTATTGTACCAGGATGAAATACAGAGGGGGAAGGCGCTTAATATAAAAAAAAGGAACATTAATATTAATTCTTACAAATAGTATTTAAGTATTAAAATTAATTATTTTACAATTTTAACTGAAAATTTAAGATGTGTTATCGTACTTCCTCCTACGCAGCGCAAAAATCCCTGCGGCAATCAGGAGGAAATGGTCAGTAGCCCTCGAGATTCTCACCCGTGGGGAAGTACAGCGCAACAGGCGTTAAAGTAGAGAGAAACGTTTAAGAAACAATTAGTTTACAATCTGTCATCACGAGAGGAAATATATTTAACGAAACTTGTGTGTAAATTGGCCAACAGACTCTCACCCGGAGAGATAGTACGTTTATTACGCGCATCCTGCGCAAACCTAGGAATCAGGTTTTTCGGATTAATCGGAAGGGAATCCTTCTGAGATTCTAGAATTATTTGTCTTTAAATATGTTAAATATTGTATGTCTCTAAATGCATGTTTGTTGTGTTTGTGCGTGTGTAAATGAAGCTGTAAGTGCTCGTGTTGTGTTACACTAAGTGGAAAATGGGTCTACAAGTAAATAAAAAAAAAATCATTGCTTCAAATAATAAATCGATGTGGATCTTATTTCGAAAATTGCATTTTGATACCTAACTAGATCCATAAACTCATCAGAACATTTTCAGAACGCAATTTACAAATAATGATGCAACTTAATATTATTCAAATATCTGGAATATTTTTTTTCGATGAGTGTGGCTAAAGTTTTAAAGAAAATTACCTCCTGCTTTTGTTGGAAAGATTTTTTGAATAGCAATTCGATATTTATCTATCAAAAAATCGACACACAAAAATACACTTTGTTATTTTTATTTCAGATAAAATCAGTCCTCCTTTTATTCCATGCCGGTCTTCAAATAGATGAGGGAGGACATTCTTTGTACAGAACGTGTTTTGTCTTAACACAGCAAATATGTATTAGGAGAAGATAAGACAGATGAAAGGATAAAAAGAAAATATGGAGTTTCTAGTGCTTATGTGAAATGTATTGTAGTTCTTTATTGATTTATCTTTTCTTGCACGAAGCTGAGGGATTTGCGCATAACTTTCCAATAAATCAATAAAACAAATAAAGCTGAACGTTTTTCTGCGCCATTTCTTAAATTACCACTAGGAGACATTTTTAAAAATAAACGCCGAAGAATATTTTAAAATGAGTACATGAATAAATTTGGAACAAAAGGATTGAATTAAAAAGATGTTGAAACAAGTTTATTTAATAAAGGTTAAATTTTTTATAGTCTGTATCAGAAAAAAAACTTCTTTCAATTATTTGTAATTATGATTATTTTTTATGTACGAATAAACCTGAATATTTTTTCAATTCCTTCTATTAGCTCACACTCTCCCTCTAAATATCTTGTTCAAATTTTCAATAATTCATAAAATACTGTTTATTCATCCACTCAAGTTCAAATACATTTTTTTTTTTAACTTGTAGTGGATGACACTGGATGTGAATACAGTTTTTTTTCAAATATTAATTCAGTAATTAAATTTAATTAATTAATTTTAGTTTTTAGATTTAAGTTGCATATATCTACCCATAGATGGCACCAGATAAACTTAAACAATTGAATGAAAGTTATGTATAAGGGACTTTCTGCAATTGAGTGAAAAAAAGTAGGAATTGACTTAAAACTTTTTTATATTACTTGTTATTACTTAAATTACCACTAGGAGACACTTTTAGAAATAAACGCCTAAGAATATTTTAAAATGAGTACGTAAATAAATTTGGAACAAAGGGATTGAATTAAAAACATGTTAAAACAAGTTTATTTAATAAATGTGCAATTTTTGCATGGCCTGTATCAGCAAAAAATCCTTTGAAGCATTTGGAATTATGATTTTTTTTTTTTTATCCCACAAAAATTTTGTTCAAAAAAAAAATTGACGGTAAAATCGATAGTTGGAGGCTTTTTCCTGAAATATTTTTGTAATAACTAATTTTTTTCTGTTAAAGTATTAGCTTGTTATGAAAAAAATAATTCTTTTTTTTTACTTTTTATCGTTGATTACGATTTAGGTATTTAAACTTCCTTTAAATTGATTTTTCTTTCAAAACTTTTACTTATGATGAATTTCTTTTTAAGTTTTATTTTCTGAATTTTAAATGCAGCTTAGTGGAATTTTTATTAGTAAGAAAAAAAAATAATAATAATTTTAATGCCCCAATTATTTGTAAAGTTTTTTTTCTATCTTTACTCTATCACTGCTTCATCACAAATGCCTGAGGTGCCAAAAAAAGCAATTTGCATTATAAAGAGATTAGTTCTTTTTATTCTTTAATTCCGTCAAAGAGCCAGATTTTAATTACTAAACATGTTTTATCACTTAAATGATTTTTGAAGGGTAGGGGGATGTTTTCAAATTCTAATTTAAAAACTCTTCATATCTGCAATTAAAATTTACCAAAATGTTTAGAGATTAAAGATTTCTCTTAAAGTATTATTAACGATTTTTTTTTTTATTTTTTTACAAAAGAATTTAGAAAAAAAATATTTGATTTGCTATTTATTTAACATTTTTTCTAAAATGTGATAAGTGGAACTGAGATCAATACTTCATAACTATTTTACATACTGAAATTTTAAATTTCAAAGTGTTTTTACATTTACACGTAATGTAATTGCAGTTTACTTAATATAGACGTAGTATTTTATTTATTTTTTTGTTCTAGGATAATAATTTGGTTTCTGTTTTATAGGCGCTGATACAAAAAAAAAAAAAAAAAAATTAAAACTATATTTAATATTTTATAAAATTTAGTTGATAAAGTATTGAAAAATATCACAAAAAATATTTAGTTTGTATTTTTATATTAAAAGATATAAATTAGATATGAAAACTAACTTTTGAAAATAATACATATTTTATAATACTAACTAAATATTTAAGAAGCATTTCCTATAACAAGACGTTTATTTTTTAAAAAACCTTAATTTTACTTAAATAATGTTTTTACTATACATTAATTTAATATAATTAAAATCAGAGCAATTTTATTGTTATTTCTCTGCAAACATCATTATTATTTTCATGAATCATTAGGTATATACATTACATTCATCATTGCATATATTATCGTCACATTCATTATTATCCAATTCCTACTATTAGCTCACACTCTTCCTATACATATCTTGTTCAAATTTTCAATCGTTCATAAAATACTTTTTATTCATCCACTCAAGTTCAAGTACATTTTTTTAAATTGTCGTGGATGACACTGGATGTTATTATAGTTTTTTCAACTAATAATTCTTTAATTAAATTTAATTATTTAATTATATTTTTTTAAATTTAAGTTAAATATATCTACCAATAGATGGTGCTAGATAAACTTAAAAAAAAAATGAATGAAAAGTATTTATAAAGGATTCTCTGCAATATAGTGAAAAAAAGTAGGAATTGATTTAATTTTTTTTTTTTTAAATTACTTGTTTTAATTTTTCATTCATCATTAAATATCATAGCAGCTTTAATGTTTTATTGCTTTATTAAGTATTATTAAGTATTAAGTTGCTTAAATGTTTTATTAAGTATTGATATATTCGTAAAAAAAAGTAAAAACTATTATCTAAATTATTTATTAATATTGTGTGTTTACTAATACGTGATATATATTTCATAATTTATAATTTAACTCTGGGTAATTTAGTATAATTCTTTATATTTTATGTAGTTTTAAATATATATATCAATGCTTTATCTAGTAACTATATTATTTATATATAGGGCCCTGAGGGCGAGTGACTAGCGCCCTGAATGTTTGCAGTGGTTCAGAATTCAATTTAAAACTGTAGATCCCGGTCTAATATGACTGTTGGGCATAGGGCTGATAACCTACCCCATAAAAAGAAAATATCTCTTTCGAAATCTTCCAGTAGGCAGACGACCTTGGCCTATTATGGGGCTGTTGCGCCAATGAAGAAGAAGAAGAATATATATACATGTGGACTTCAGCCGCTTGCAAAAGACGGATCCCAGCCGAAACCCCAATTTATGTACACCGGTTACAACCGGTTTCGGCCGAACCTACAGTTTTGTTAAGACTTCTCTACCAGTTTAACAGTGGCTGTACTTTTGCAGTGGGTGTCTAGGGGTGTATTTCCAAACACTTCAACGAAACGTTGGTTTTCTCTCAACAACACATATTTAATGAATATATTTACATCAATATTTACAGAAAATATTGATACAGTTACACCCATTTTCTACCGCTGCTTGACGCAGTGTCTCCCATGTCAGTTAGCTTTCTCCTCTCGCGCCCAAACTACGGGGTTTTTTCCCTTCTTCCAGGGCCAGAGTTCAAGGTCCAATACTGCCACTACATGGCAAAAGGTTGGTGTGAAAGGCACATAGTCCATGATGTGTTTCCATCTGGTGCTGAGCAGGCAAACAAATACATACTACATATATATATATATATATATATATATATATATATGTTGAAGACAAACTTTAAAAACAAAGAAACTGTATTTCCATTAGGGCATTGCAACACTGAAAGATTTACCATCCTTTTGAAATTTTAAAATGTAATTTCCATACATTGAACTTTTTTTATTTTTGAGAAAAGTTAATGTAATTAATGATTAGAAATTATTAAGGCAAATAGAGGATTCAATAAAACAATTATATTTATTAAGGAATATTCAAGGGGTTCAAACGAAACTTAAGACATATTATAGATGAATGTTCTGATTGCAGCTCTACTGTTTAATAAAACAATTAAACTCTGCACCAGAATAAATTGCTTCAAATAAAATGATTTCCACTTTTAAATATTTTTTTTAATGAGAATTCTAATTTTTATTTCTAATTTGAATGTTTTTTTAATGAGAATTTTTAATTTCATATGATTTAAATTAACCTTTTATGATTTTCAGCATGCACGTATTCCGTGCATAAAAACTATTTTCCATTACAATGAAAATTTATTTTCTCAACTGATTGGTTCACAGGTCCTTATTTAACGACCCTTTCCGATTCCATTTGGGTGTGGAATGAAAAAAAAAAAAAAAAAAAAACTAAAAACAATTTAACAAAAAAAAAAAAAAAATCAATAAAATTGTATGCTCCACATTTCAAAAGTCCATTTTACCATTTAGAAATGGGTCTTCAATAAAAACCATACATTAAAAAAATACAGACCCAATGACTTATATTCATCGAGTTTTAATAGCAATATTAAAAAAAAAAAAACCTAGAAGTTAAGGAAGGAAAAAAAAACCGTAAAACATTTCTCAAAACTTCCAAACTTTCTCCCTGTCAAAAAATGGCTTTTAAAACCCCTACCCTACTAACCCTTCATTTCAGCCCTGACTGTGACCGGCGTAAATTTCGGTGCCCAGACTTCACTGCAACCTTCGCTGCTGCCCCCTCTTTCACGTTTTATGGCTGAGTGCTTCTTACCAGGCAATTAATTGTGGCAGTATCAGCAGCACAGGCGGACCGTTAGAAGCAGGAGCAGTACCTTTCAACTTCACTCGCTCGTTTCAAAATGGCGTCCTTAAAAAATTCGGCCATCGAATCTTCGAGCGGAACCAGGAAATGGATTTCTTTTGCTCGGGAGATTTATAATTCGGTTTTCTTTTCACGGGGGGGAACTGAACGGAAGTGCCGGTGTAGATTTTAATTTGGAATCAGCGGAACTTCCATTGAACTATCGGAACAGACGAACGATGCGAGAAAAATCCCGCTCATTCTTTAAGTATTCCATTAGTTTAATATTCCATTAATGCTCGGGCCCCCAATTGAAGAATTCTTAGGTGGTAAAAATTATTCTTTTAATTAAAGATAACGTAATATAATCTCAGCGAACAATTAAACTATAAGTGAATGACTTCAGTAAAGTATAATGGAAAAGTCCTTAAAAACACAGCATAAACTGGACTGTATGAAAAAAAGGAACAATAACTTAAGTATTCCAATCGTAATGCTGGTAAAAGCTGGGTAACTAAAGAAGTCTTAGATGGTAAAAAAGTATTCTTTTAATTAAAGAAAGCATAATTTTATCTCAGGAACAATTAAACTATATGTCAATGTGTTCAATAAAACACAAATGCAAAGAGTCCTTAAAAACGTAGCATATACTAGACTATATGAAAAACGAAACAATATAAGTATTCCATTATTTTAATATTCATTAATGCTAGGCCCTCTAAAGAATTCTTAGGTGGTAAAAATTATTCTTTTAATGAAAAAAAAAAAAACATAATTTAATCTCAGCGAACAATTAAACTATAGTTGCATATGTTCTGTAAAGTATAATTGCAAAAGTATCAAAAGCACAGCATATACTGAAAAAACCCCAATAACTTACTAATATAAAAAGACCAATAAAAAATAATTAAAAACCCAATAACTTAATAATATAAAAAATAACCCAATAATTTAAGTATTCTTAAGCATTCCATGGGTGGTAAATGGTCCAATTCTTGGGTGGTAAAATTATTCTTTTTTTAATTAAAGAAAAAAAAACTTTGCTTAAATGGTGAAAGACCAAATATAAAAAATAACAATAATTGAAAGTGTGCAGACTGCAGAATAATTATTAAATTAATTTTTATTTAATAATTATAACACGTCCATTCAAACACGCATATAGTTGTTATATTTAGCTTAGTTCCTTGTTAATTTTCTATTTCTACTCTAACAGAAAGAAAAAAGAAGAATACTTTGTGTCTTTGCCCGTCGACATCATTTCATCAGAATATTTCGTCGCCAGTGCCTCTAGGACAACAAATAGTCCGCTGTGTTCCTTCTTGCAATTTCCTGCCAACCTTATCTGCCACTTGGGACACGTAAATCCGGCGCCTCGCAAGTGTCCGTTTCATTAAAAGGAACGTCTTCTAATAAAATGCACCGAGAAAGAACAACAACTACCAGCGAAAACAGCCAGAGAATTAAAGGAAATTTTCTATTTACGCTCGGGTGCCAGCAGAGTAGGGGACAAGAAAATCCATCCCTTTCACTCCAGGGAAATAACCCTTTAAACATAGCGTAATTGTTTCCCCAAAAGCTGCACTGGCTTTATTGCTCTGCCTACTTGCTTTGTTTTCTTTCAGCATGCTGTTGGAGATGCACCATCTTTTGAATTTGAGGAATTGTGGATCTGTCCTTATATTTGGGAGAAGCTATCCTTTGAAAGTATGAAGAAACACGTTAGTTGTTTGAATTATACGATTCGATTCAAGAAATGTTGAATCGTGTTTGGCTGCCTTAGTTGGATTAAAACTGGCTTAGTCGGATTCTATTTGGAATGTAGATATCAAATTGAAATTGTTTTTGAGTGTTCCCATTTTTTAAAATTTTCAACGTTGTGCAACAACACATTTGCTTTATATTTATGTTTACTTCTTATGTTTTCTTTTCAACATAGTGTTGGAGATGCACCATCTTTTGAATTTGAGTAATTGTGGGATCCATCCGTATTTTTGGGAGAATCTATCCTTTAAAAGTATGAGGAAACACGTCATTTGTTTGAATTATCCGATTCGATTGAAGAAATGTTGCATCATGCTTGGCTGGCATAGTTATATTAAAATTCAAATAAGATATCAAATTGAACTTGTTGCTGAGTGTTTCCATTTTTTTTTTTTTTAATTTTCAACATAGTGTAGTAGCCCCTTTGAACTTATTTTCAGAAACATCTTTAATTTTGATTTGTTAAATTGTTTGTTAATTGTGTGAAGTATCCTTCTCGATTCAAGAAACATTGAATCATCGTTGGCTGAATTAGTTGATTTAAATACATTCAAATTAGATATCAAATTGAACTTGTGGCTATATTCAAATATTTTTATATTTTCAAAATAGTGCAATAACATTTTTGCTCCCCTTTGCTTTATTACTCTATTTACTTCTTTTATATTCTTTCAACATGGTGTTGGGGAGACACATCATCTTTTCAATGGGAAGACCTATTTTGAACTTTGGAATAAACCATCCTTTGAAAGTATGAAGAAACACGTTAATTGTTTAAATTATACGATTCGGTTCAAGAAATGATGAACCATGCTTGGATGGATTAGTTGGATTAAAATACACTCATGTCCATAAATTAAGGATAATGAAGTTCAGGCAAAGAAAGAGACAGAAGCAAAACAAATTTGACTTATTTGTAAAAGTCTATTTATTAAACAAAAGGTAAAGAGAAAAAAGATGCTATATGTTTGACATAATTAATAAAAATTACGATTTTTACTCCCTGGAGCAAATTTCAAAAGAACCTATTTACAAAAAAGTATAACATGGTTAGTATGATGGTTAATATGGAGTATGTCTCCCGGACGATGCAATACAGGCCTTACAACGCCTAGGCATGCTGACTATCAAATTATCAATCTGATCTTGGAGAATATTACACCACTCATCAAGCAATGCCCTCCGAAGATCCGGTTGACAGGTGGGAGGGGGTTGACGGGCTGCAATTCGTCGGCCAAGCATATCCCACACTTGCTCTATTGGATTCAAGTCCGGTGAGTATGCTGGCCAATCCATACGGGTGATATCCTCCAATTGAAGGCATTCGTGTACAATGTTTGCACGGTGAGGACGGGCGTTGTCATCCATAAACAGAAATTCAGCACCCATGGCGCCGCGAAACAAACGTACATGTTGTTCCAGAATGACATCCCGATAGATGTGGCCTGTCATCGTTACACTCTGAACATGTAGGTCAGTTCTGGAACCAAGAATAATTCCTCCCCAAACGAGCCATCCTGCACCACCGTAACGGTGTCATTCAATGGTGTTCTCTTGGTGGTAATGGGTATCTGGCGCTCTCCATATGAAAGTCCGGCGAGAATCAAACGGCAAACTAAACCTGGGCTCGTCGGAAAACATCACACAATACCACTGTTGCGGTGTCCACAATGCATGCTCTCTACTCCAGGTTAATCGCAGGCGACAGTGAGTTACGGTAAGTGGAACACATCTGACAGGCCTACGAGCATATAGACCAATGTGCCCTTAGCGTCTGCACACGGTCTGCCTTGAAACTGTCGTACCGGTAGCTGAAGAGAGCTGACGAGACAGGTCTGATGCTGTGCTCCGTCTGTTTCTTTTGACAGTAACTGCTAAATACCGGTCCTCATTCGGCGTTGTAACTCGGGGGGCGACCTGTGCTGTAACATCTACTCACATTATCATCCTCTTGGAATCGTTGCCAAAGCTTGGAGATGACACTCTGGGCGATTCAAGTTTCTCGAATACTTCCAGCTGGGTACGTCCACATTCCAGTCGTCCGATAATTCTACCACATAAAAAATCATCCAAATGCTTCCTTTGTGCCATAACTATGCGGTTATTGCACTGAAAGCCTTTTAAAGCGCTTGTGAACAATTTTACTTCTTTGCCACCTTTCCTTATATACCCCTCTCTTACACTCTCGTCATTGTGACATACTATCCGCGCCATCTGATGGTTTCCGTAATTTGCATATTCTTCTTCGTGATGTGTGTGATAATTCTACAGGTGAAATTTTTATTTTAGAGTTTAATTTATATGTGATTCTGAATTATCCTTAATTTATGGATATGAGCGTTCATTCAAATTATATATAAATTTAGACTTGTTGCTTAGTGTTCCCATCTTTTTTTTTTTTTAAATTTTCAAATTTATGAAGTAACAGCTTTTGAATTTGTTTTCCGAAACATCTTTAATTTTTGTTTTGTTAAATTGTTTGTTAATTGATTGAATTATCCTGCTCGTTTCAAGAAATGTTGAATTATGGTTGACTGCCTTAGTTGGATTAAAATATATCCAAATTCGATATCAAATTGAACTTTTTGCTGAGTGTTCCCATTGTATTTTTAAATTGCAACGTTGTATAGTAATATCTTTTGAATTTATTTTCGAAAACATCTTTAATTTTATTAGCAAATTATGCTTTGAAAATACGAAGTAAATGTTAATTAATTACTGTAAGAAATGTGATTCAAGAAATAATGGATTAAGCTTGGCTATCGTTGTTGGCAAACATCCACAATAAAGTATTTACTTAAACTTAATGCTGAATGTTTCTAGCTTTTATTTAAATTTTTAACTTAGTAATATAACATTTTTTGTAGTTGTTATGGGAATTATTTGAATGTGTTATACAAAATTAAAAGCATTAAAAAGGACGTTAATTATTTAATTTAACCAATTTGTTTCAAGAATTAGAGTTAATAGTTTTAAATGAACTACAGTATCTTTAAGTAACAAGGTTGATGCAAGAAATTTTCATTTTTTTTTTTTTTTTCAACATGGTGATATTGTATCTTCTTTTGTATATGATATGAGTCCCATGTTTTAATTTACGCATAATAATAAAAAATCATGAATAAAGATTTGTAATCTAGACTTTACACTAATAGCATGTTTATAATTACAATTTTATTTTTCATATACTGCAATTCATTCAAAAAGGATTATTATGAGATAAAAAAATCCATGTTATTCATTTATATTCTCATCATACTTTCTTTTATGTATGCAGTATTATCTCTCTAAGTGATCATAATCATAAAATTGAAATTGTTCATTTGTGTTCCAGACGAAACTCGATCAATAAACTGCCTTATTATTTCCACTTCACTTTAATAAACTAGGAGCTGTTTTTCGGGAATTTTTAGTTTCTCAAAAAAATGAATGAAATTAAATATTAATGAACATTTCCGTTTAATATTGTTCTGCTTTATGATATATTAGTGTAATTCAGTGTAATGAATTACACCTGACAAATTGTACCATAAAAAATCAAAAATAAGACAGATAGATATTTTCTTTTGTTCAAAAGAAGTACTTTTTTTATATTTAAAACTTAAGGTCTATAAAGATTTTTTATATTTTATAAAAAAAATTTGGAATTTTTTTAAAAAAAATATTAATCAATGTCTTCTTAACAGTAATTTTATTGCCTTGTTGTATATATGTATGTGTATATATATGTACGTTGAAAATTGTAATTCTATAATTCTATCAAATTACAATTCCCTATTTCCATAATTCCATAATTCCTTAAAAAAATTTTTATAATTCTATAATTCCATCAAATTACTTAAGAAAAATTTAAGCCTATATTCCCATTACGATTCTATATTCCACAAAATTACAGCTGTATAATTCCTAATACCATAAATTACCATCAATACCATATAATTTATAAGTTTAAAATTGAAATAAGAATTCTCTAAAATTCTAAAATTAAAATTCAATAATTGAATAAATCTTTAAAATTACAATTCAATAATTCTTATATAATATAATAATTCTTATATGATATAAATCTTTAAAATTACAATTCTATACTGTCATAAAATTAGAATTTTACGTTTTCATAATTGCATAAAATTATAATTTTATATTTCCACAAGTCCAAATAATCTGAATTCTTATAATTCCATAATTCCATTCAATCAGAATTCTATAATTCCTTAAAATTGCAATATAAAATAAAAATGGTATGATGTAATATTCCATAACTATATGATAGATCACAAATATTTTTTTCATTTTGTTTTTAAAATTGTTTAAATTAATTATAATAGATACTTCTGTATTAAATTTTTTTAGGTTTTTAAAACATGCTTTGCATTATGTGCAAGCAATATTATATGAACTAATTCAATTGCCATTGAAATTAATTTCCTAAAAAGAGGAACTGTTTCAGTTAAGTGTATCTATTTGACGTTGCGATCAATGCAGAGTTAACATTCGTGAGATAACGAGGGAAACGAGAAACAAACATCTGTTTGGATACACACACAGTAGCGAACCAATGTTGAAACCCATTAATTGCTACTAGTTTTATCAGTGTGTAACTAAAGTTGGAGTTCGTTACAGATAATAGACACGAATTTTTTGAGTCCAGTTCTATCAGATCAGCCATAATCGATAGATTCAATTATTCTCTGCTGAATAACTCACGATAAATCATGAGCACTGCTATTATTTAATAAAGTTATGCAGGGTTAATCCGTTATTGTTAAAACTACACGGATTGAGTCTATTGTCTTTAAAAACAATACAGGTTACATAGTTTATCCTTGAAACTATACAGATTGAATAATTTATCCTTAAAACTATAAGATCGAATGATTTATACTTAAAGCTATAAGGTTGAATCTTTTATCCTTAAAACTATACAGGTTGAATAATTTATCCTCAAAATTACACAAGTGGAAGCTTTTATCCTTAAAAAAATTATAAAACAGGTCGAATAATTTATCCTTAAAACTATGAAGGTTGAATAATTTATCCTTAAAACTATACAGATTGAATAGTTTATCCTTAAAACTATAAGATTGAATGATTTATACTTAAAGCTATAAGAGATTAAAAATTCTTTTATCCTCAAAAACTATACAGGTTGAATAATTTATCCTCAAAATTACACAAGTGGAAGCTTTTATCCTTAAAATTATACAGGTCGAATAATTTATCCTTAAAACTATGAAGGTTGAATAATTTATCCTTAAAACTATACAGGTTGAATAATTTATCCTTAAAACTATAAGATTGAATGATTTATATCCTTAAAACTAAAGCTATAAGATTGAATCTTTTATCCTTAAAAAATTATTCGAAAAATTATACAGGTTGAATAATTTATCCTTAAAACTATGAAGGTTGAATAATTTATCCTTAAAACTATACAGGTTGAATAATTTATCCTTAAAACTATAAGATTGAATGATTTATACTTAAAGCTATAAGATTGAATCTTTTATCCTTAAAACTAAACAGGTTGAATAATTTATCCTCAAAATTACACAAGTGGAAGCTTTTATCCTTAAAATTATACAGGTTGAATTATTTTTCCTCTATAAGAAATGATTTATCCTTAAACAAGTGGAAGCCTTTATCCTTAAAACTATACAGGTTGAATAATTTTCAAAATCCTTAAAACTATGAAGATTGAAGGTTGAATAATTTATCCTTAAAACTATACAGGTTGAATAATTTATCCTTAAAATTATACAGATTGAATAATTTATCCTTAAAACTATACAGGTTAAATCTACAGTATTTTATTCTTTAAAACTATAAGGATTCAATCTTTTATCCATAAAACTATAAAGTTTTAATAATTTATCCTTAAAACTATACGGATATATTTTATCATTAAAACTATACAGTCCAAATCTTTTATCCTTAAGACTATACAGGTTTAATTATATGTCTTAACATATTAGTGCAGGGTATATCTTCAGATATTAGTACAACAAGTCACAATAAATCAATGAGGGTTATTTTAATTTATAAATATATATAGGTTGAATATTTAACTGTAAATCAATCGAACTTCTTTTCTACACAGATAATTTATTCCTTAGATCATTTTATTGCAAAACTGAAATAATTGTAATTGCATAATAAATATTTATACTGTTTTGAAGCATTCATTACATAAATTCGAATTAAAAGAATAATCTCTCCATAAATTAATACTTTGAAAAAGGGATGCAGAACTTATTACGTACTTAAATCAATACATATACAATGTCTTCACTCTTGGCAATATAACAGATGAATGGTTATTACAAACATAATCCTACTTTAATTAGTTTTATAATCAGATATTGTTATTTGTAAGTCATTTCGAAGTTAAAGCTATTGTAACAAACAGTAAGGAACAATTAATTGTTGTTAGAAGAAAACTTTTGAACAAAAGCAAATTTAGCTACAAATCCAAACTGGATTTAATTCTGTGCCAAAATCAATAAACATAATGCCCAAATTTAGCAAACAAATTTATTGCATTATCTAATTTTATTGCGAACGCACATATTTTGATCCGGTTAGTCTTAAGTTAAATAAATAATTGAACGTAAGGAATTAGTTTTCGCTAGACATTGATTCTTCTAGACAACTATTAAACGTTGCAGAATTTAAGTTTCTAATTGGATTAAAACACTCGTTGTTTGAATAGGTGTGTTGACTACGAGTTTCGCTTTTTCTGACATTTTTGAGTAATGAGCTTATGTCATAATAAGCAGAAATCCTTTAAATATATCTGTTACATTATTTCGTATTGTTTCAATAAATGGATTAACTGTCAAATCATGTTTTTCATGGTTGTATTCTAAATTATATCGATCAAAGTTGTATTTTAAATTAAATTTATTCAAAGTTGTATTTTAAATTAAATTTATTCAAAGTTGCATTTAAATTAAATTTATTCAAAGTTGTATTTTAAATTATGTTTATCAAAGTTGTATTTTAAGTATGTTTATCAAAATTGTATTTTAAAGTATGTTTATCAAAGTTTTATTTTAAATTGTATTTATTCAAAGTGGTATTTAAAATTATATTAAGATAAAAATATGTATTTATGATGTTGTTGTGTTTTTATAACTTTTGTTTGTTTCCCACTTTTGTAATGGAAACAAAATTAACATTTTTAAAGTCATTTAAAATATTTTTTATATATGATATATTTTATATTATTATTATTTATATTATTTTACATATATTATACACAGGGTAATTATAATTAAAGTCCCATTTTCAAAATGCTGTAAAAAGGAACCTCTCATCAAAATGAGTTCAAATTTGAACTGAAGATATTTGAAGAAGGGAAACACGGTAAGTCATTAAATGTTCCTCAGTGTATTAATAGATGGCGCTGTAAGCGGCATAAATAAAGTGAATTCGGCTGCCAGTGATAGTTTGTATCTAAATAGCATCGTATTTGAGATGAGTTGCACGTTAAACCAACTGTAGTGTTCAATGTGCTGGATTGTCCCAAGGACTCCCAAGTCATTCAACAGTTATGACACTGTGAACGGAAAGTCCATCCACCACGGCAAGGTCATAGCATATTGGACGGGAAAAATCGGTGGAACATTTTTTTGATGCCGTACCGTTTCCCCTTCTTCAAGTATCTTCAATTTCAAATATGAACTCATTGTGACGAGTGGTTCATTTTTAATAGCATTTTGAAAGTGAAACTTTAATTATAATCACCCTGTATATATAAAATAAATTGTCCTCGTGAACTTGAAAGTGGCCCTATTCTTTGAAGTCGTTATAGTTCTAGTATAGGTCGAGACATTACTTGGTTTAATCTCATAATTGTCAATCTATAAAATTTCTTTTCTATACAGGTCATTCATTCCTTATATCATTTTATTACAAAACTGAAATAATTGTAATTAAACAATAAAAAATTCATAATGTTTTGTAACATTCAATACATAAATTAGAATTAAATCTTAAAATAATTAATTCTACATAAATTAATACTTTGAAAAGTGATGCAAAACTTATTATATACTTGAATCAATACACATAAAATAAAACACATAAACACATAAACATAAAACACATAAAATAAAACAGACGAATGATTATTACAAATATAATCCTCCTTTAATTTGTTTTTATAAGTCATTTCATACTTAAAACTTATTGTAACAAACAGTAAGGAACAATTAATTGTTACTGAAGAAAACTTTTTAACAAAAGCAAATTTAGCTACAAATCCAAATTGGATTGAATTCTGCGCCCGGATCAATAAATATAATGCTCCAAAATTAACAAACAAATTTATTACATTATCCAAATTTATTACGAAATCACATATTTTGATCCGGTTAGTCTTAAGTTAAATAATTGAACGTAAGGAATTAGTTTCCACGTGGTACTATTTCCTCTAGACAACGATTAAACATTGCATAATTTAAGTTTCTAATTGGATTAAAACATTCGCTGTTTGAATAGGTGTGTTGACTATGAGTTTCGCTTTTTCTGGCATTTCTGAGTAATGAGCTTATGTCATAATAAGCATAAATCCTTTTAAATATATCTGCTACATTATTTCGTATTGTTTCAATAAATGGATTAACTGTCAAATCATATTTTCATGGTTGTATTTTTAAATTATGTTTATTCAATGTTGTATTTTTAATTAAATTAAGATAAAAATATGTATTTTTGATGTTATTGTGTTTTATAAGTTTGTGTTTGTTTCACTTAATTTTTACGAAAACGTGAATTAAAAAGCCATTTAACTTATTCAATTTTTTTTTAAAAACAATTTTTTATTTTAGAAAAAGTTTTAGTTACATTTTTTTATTTTAAACTTAAATTTTAGAGTCCACTAATTTAGTTTTAATTATAATTTTAGTACAGCCTACTTTTTTTTTAAACTGCTTTATAAAAATTTTCATTCATTTTCTTAAGTTTGGTGTCACTAATTTGAAACTTAAATCTAAAAAAACTAAAAAATTAGCTATGTAATTTACTATAATATTTGAAAAACTGTATTAACAATAAACAAGTTTGCCATGAGAATGATAACAATTTTATGAAAGATTGAAATTTTAACAAGATATAAAGAGTGTTGTAATAGAAGGAATTGAAAAAACGAAATAAACTTGCTATTGATAACAATTTTAAGAACACATTCGAGAGAATTTTTTTCACATTTTTAGATTGAATACGTCTAAAAATTTAGGATTTACATAAAATTTATTATTATTATTTATTTAGATTTTTACGGGCAAAAAATAAAGGTAAAATTGATACTGTTACAAACTTGATAAATCAAAAATCAAATCAATATTTTATAAATTTGTAAGTTTTTACTAACATTCTACAGGTATTAGACTTCTAGAAATTTATATCATTATTATTTATTATTTTGTATTGGTTTAAATGCTGTCGTAACAAATTTCTTTCAAAATTTGCAAGTATTTCGAAGTTTAATAATTAAAATATAAAGTATTTATGTAGTTAGAATCATTTACAAAATATATTTTCTGTAAACATGTACAAAGTAGGTGCAATACAATTACAGTACCAAATACAATTTCAAACTTTTTTTATAAAAATGAACAATGTGATACACGTATTTTAACACGTTCTAAAAAATTGTGTGTATTTTTAATACATTGCAAAAAAAATTAGACACATTTCTGTCAAAAAATAAAATTAACAGAATAAGACATAAACTAAGAATTTACAGGAAACATTTTCTACTGTGTCCAAAAATTTTACTATTTTGTCTATTACTGTGTCCAAAAGTAAGACCAGTTTTCAATTTAACTTTCCCGGAAATATGGTATTTCATATTTTTCTTTTAGATTGCTAACACTGTCCTCGACATATGTGTGAAATTTGACGTCAAAATATTCATGAGTGCTTGAGTTATGCTTTGCTTTGTGAGACGCTAAAACTGATGCCGGCGATTTTCGAAATGTCTCTTCAATCGACTCAAAGCGGTGTCCTCAGGTGGTCTTTTGAGTTTAGGGGTTAGCCAGAAGTAGCACGATGCTAAATCAGGCGAATACGGTGGTTGTAGAACGATATGGGTTTCATTTTGGCGAAAAGTCACAACCAATGAAGTGTGAGCTAGCTCATTCAGTGTTTTTCTGTACCGAACAAAGATTTCGCGTGTTTAAGGCCAAAAACATGTTTTAAAATGGAATTTTGAAATTTTAACACCATCAGCAAGATCTCTAATTGTAAATCGACGGTTTTCAAGCACTTTAATTAATTAATCTTTAATATTTTGGACGTGCGCTTCGTTCGTTGAGGTTGGTGGTGGACCAGAAGGCTCTTCGTCTTCAAAGCGTTCTCTGCCTTCTATGAACTGTTTATACCACTTGTAAACATTTCTTTCCGATATCGGAATGCTCACCGAATGCCTTCTGCAATATTCTATACGTTTCCGCAAACGAAATGGAATGCAAGTTCTTTGCTCAATGAATTCAGGCATTTCAAAAATCGCCGGAATCCGTTTTAGCGTCTCACAACACCAAGCGTAACTCAAACAATAATGAATATTTTGACGTCAAATTTCACACAGATGGGAATGACAGTGCCAATAATATAAAAAAGAACAAAAAATTTGGAATGCCATAAGCCCGGGAAATTTAAATTGAAAATTGGTCTTACTTTTTTTGGACACAGTAGTACATAAGTTTTTAAAAATATCATTTTTATGGTATAATAATATATAATTGTTAGTAATGAATGAATATTTTTCTAATGTTAATGTGTGTTTGGATATTAAAATATAATTCGTTTATGTTTTTCTCAGTAGTAGTTATATCTAAAACTAATTACAAATCAGAAATGTTTAAACAAATTCTCTTCTTTAAGTTTAAAAAATTTAAATTAATATTTTTATACAAAAATGCATACTTATTTATAAGTACATATTATACTTATTTATAAATACATATTTATTTATACATACTTACTGAATTTTAATAGAAAATATATATTTTCAGCAGATTAATTATGGTAATTACGATTTCATGTAAGAAACATTATTAACAATCTAAATAAAATGCGGAAAATGCACCATTAAATAATTATTTAAATAAACGACTTTTCTTTAAGCTGAAAGAAAAATCTTGTTAAGAAACGGAAAATATTTTTTTTTTAGATTTTTAGTACTCTTAATTTTTTTAAAAAGCAAGATTTTATGGAATTTACATTTAATTGCTGAGATTAAAGAACTATTTATTTTAATCGTAGCAATTAAATAAGGCTCGTTTTAAATAACTACAATTACATATTCGTTAAAAAACACATCAACGTAACATCAGAGTGAATGTTTTTTTTTTTTTTTTTTTTTTAAACATCTTCTCTTAATAACCAAAAAACTCATTTAAATGTTTAAAAGAACAATTATTCATAGAAAGTTATTTAATGTATTAAAATTGTAATCTTTGTATTTAAAATACAGTTTCATCTTTGTATTTTTTCATGTTTTAATATGACAAAACATTTTAATTAACACAAATATTATTTTAGCAACTTCATTTTTTATGAGACATCATTAGATAATATTGGTTTTTGCTGTTTTGGATTTTTTATAATTTATAACAAGCTGAAGTGTATTTTAAATACACAAAAATTGATGTTTGATTTATTTCGCGTCTTTGGGTTTTTTCTCAATTTCGGACAGAATATTGTTGTTATATTGCATCTGGCAATACAGGGAAAGATAATATTTATGCCATAAGCAAGGGCTACATCGCTCTTACTCATTTAGCACTACCCAGGGTGCACGTGCAACTTAAAGATATGCTACGTACGTGAGTAACACTACCCCCACAACGTTCTACAATTACATTAGACCTGGGACCTACAGTTTAAAGTGGATTCCGAACTACTGCAAACATCCATGGCATTGCCGGGACTCGAACCCTGTAGTATTGAGCGCCAGAGCGCTAGCCACTCAGGTCCCCTTCGGACGTAACATAAAATGTAATTATTTTTGTAGTATCAAGACTTATGTATAATCAATAACCAAAAAGTATCATTAATATCATTATCATTGACAAATAATAGAGTAAGGATCTACCATGCCTTTCCCGAAACAAACTACATAACCTACGGGCAGAAGTCCAAGGTCGATAGATCTGTCTTTCAAGGACGTCTTTGACCCTTAAGCTGGACTTTCGTTTTGATAGTTTCTTGTTTCTCTCTCTGTTCGACTCAGAGGAAGTAGAAAAGAGAGTGGAAAGTCGAGTGAATAATTCTAGGCAGTACTAAAAACTCTTTCCCACTGAGGCGACAAGCGACGACGACATGCGGCAGGCGAGAAAATTTTTCGACCCCTTCACAGCGAAACGTCAGAAATAGCATTACGGCCAGTGAAGTTCCGCTTCGAGTTGAAAGTGGGTCGACTCGAAGCGGTGCATCTCAAACCGATTTCAGGCGAACGTGGTGAGGCTAGTGATGGGTCAAATCTTGTCGCTTAAACGCTTCTAGCCTCGGTGGATACGAGCCTTAAGGGTACAAAGACCCTTAAACGAACTGGCTTTTAAGATGATTTTGTAAATATTTGTTACATAATTTTTGTTTCGTGTGTCATGTGTTGCAGTTGTGCAATGCTGCTTTTATAATTTTATTAAATAGGGCAGCTAAACCTCGTGTTATTAATTTCTAATCTCGAACAACACTGAATCAAGACCACGCGCATATCCGGCCTTAATTTGTACTCATAAGATGAAAAATAAATAAATAAAAACATAAATTATATTCCTGCTTACAAAAAAAATAAATATTTTCTCAATTCTTTTCAGATCCTTAGAATTATATTAAATGAATTTTTACCATGAGGTTTAATTTGTTTCTATGAAAAAGACTCTGTTGTTATTGACAGGGTACAGATGCCGTATGGCGTATTGTACAACCCTTAAATGATGTTTTAACTTAAGCGTTAACGTTATGGCGCTTAACGTTAACGTTATTACGTTATTATTGAAGTTTTATTGAAATAAGATAGATTAGTAGACGTTGGCAATTGCATAATCAAGATTATGGTTTCATTGTTAACTAAAGCTTATAATAAACAATTCTTTTCAAATTTCACCATAAACTCAAAGAATCTTCATGTGAGGCATGCCGAAAAATATAATTACAAAATTATTCAGATGAAACCAAATTTAATTTAATGAACAAAAATTTAATTAATTTTTTTTTTTTTTTTTGTATTTTTTACCCATTTTAACATGATTAAGTTTCCCCAGATTTCATGTTTATTAAATATATGACCAAAACTATTTGCTTTTGCCTAATCATATAAATGTTTCGCAAATATGATACTAACTGAGCTTTTCAAAATATGATATTACTGCATGTTTGGTTTTAGATGGGGTGATAGTTCCTGGAAAATTGTTGACAACGGTCCATTTGTCAAATACTTCGATGTACGCGAGTCATATTCTAAACAAAAGTCTCATACCAAATAAAATTCTTCGTGTCCAAACAGGATGTATATCAAGTTGGGAATTTTTCAGTGAGGACGTATATTATATTTCAGTATATTATATTATATTATATTTCAGTTTTTCAGTGAAGACGTATTATTATATTTGGCCACTTTAGCTTCGTAATATGAACTAGAATTGCTCTTAGCAATCAACATAAATTTACCTATATGATTGTGAGTAGTATAAGAGTTTCACTAGAAGTAATATGTAATATGTTTCACATGAAAGAGATTCATGTTTTTAGAATAATATAAATCGATGATTTTTGCATTACTATCAAGTAGGAGAGGAAGAAGGTATTGAAAGGGCACATAATGTAACATGATCGTCAAACTAATGGCAATTAGCTTTCAATACTTTCTTTCCCTCTTCCTTGAAGGCTGTGTAAGAACTATATCATCAAAGTCATTTATGTCATCCAAAAATTTAAATTTGATCTTTCCTTGGCGCTCTTATCACGATGAGCACATAGTAATATTTGCATATTCTTACAGTTTTATATTACAATAACGCATATCTCATGATTATGCATTCATGCAATTGAGTTCATCAGTTTTAATGCAGGTAATTAGCTACATTGAAATAGTAACACAGAATTTATCTGATTTCTCATAAAGGACTTTTCATGGGTATTTTCAAACAGACAAATTTTAACTATTTGATAATCCTCATGACTTTTGTAGTACATTTTTCATGGACACAGTTCACAAAGAACTTTTTCTATATTTGTATTTATATTGGACATTTAAAGATTATTTTACGAATCAAAAATATAATATGTTCATCATTAAAAATTATAAAAATATGTGAAGAAAATACATTTCATATGTTATCAAGTTTATGAAATCTACATCATCTTGAAATAGTCTAAAGCTTTTACTATATTGTTGTTCTTTTGTCACAATAAAACTTGTGTTGTTATTACTAATCCCCCAGGTACAGGAAAGTCTACACACCAATCCAAGATATACCGCCGCAGGCGACTGGGCCTTGACTAAGGGTATTATGCAGCTTCACTTTAACGAGGAACCACGATGGTTGAAGATTTAGGAGCAGTTCATTGACAAACACATGTAAAGAAAAATTATATATATAAAAAGATATATCGATTGCAGAGACATCCTACCGGGTCCAATTGTGAATCTAAACCATCCAGGAACTCACACAATCATACACACACAAAATTTCATCAAATTCGGTTCAGCCGTTTAGCAGGACAAACACATGTAAAGAAAAATTCAAGATGGTCAAACCGTTTAGGAGGAGTTCAGTGACAAACAACGCACAGAAGAACCCGATAGCAGGCGACTTACCGGATCCAATTGTAAATCTAATCATCCTGGGACCCACTCAAACACACGCACAAAATTTCATCCAAATCGTTCAAGTCATTTAGCAAGAATTCAGTGACAAACACACGTACAGAAGAACTATACATATAAAGATTTCATGGACACCCTGTAAATACAAGGGGAATTATTTATTTAATGAATCGTAAGTAACGTCTAACGTCCCTTTAACCTCGCAAAAAATGGGAACTCGTCCTCAGTTGAGCTCCGCTATCGGATCCAGAATTACGGTTAGCGAACAACATAAATACGATTACTCGATACTGAAAGAGATAAGGAGTGGGGAAAACTGGTAAATTCAATTCTGCCAACAAATGGAGTTTTCTGCCGCTACTGCTCATTGCGGGAATCGATAATTCCGATCGCGATCCGTGATTAGTTTGTTAACGGCGAGAGGTTATCACTTAGCGTTTGTTTAATTAAACAATGCGATTCAATCGTTAATATTAATGCACACAGAGGAGGTGTCAGAATTGATAAGAGGCAGATGGAAAATGATTAAAAATTAATGGAAATGAGGTATCGGTTTTTGAAACATGGAGTCATTTGAATCACACTTCAGATGCGATATATATATGCATTGATTTTGATTAAATAATTGATTTTTCATGTAATTAACTTAAATATAAACTTTGTATGAGTTTTATTTCCAAAATTTCATTTTATTGTCGAAAACTGAATTTTGTCCAAAAATTGGATAAATAAATAAATGGAAGTTTAAAGATGAAATTTAAAATTATTAAAAATTACGTAAGCAACATAAGGAAACTTTTGTAAGTAATAAACTTTGGATACACACACACACACACACACACACACACACACACACACACACACACACACACACAAGTAATATAACTTCAATGGATACACACACACACATATATATATATATATATATATATATATATTGTAGCATTTTTTCCCACGGGAAGAGTTTTGACAATTCATTCTCAGAAGAGTGGAATGCATGCTATTTAAAAAGTGTATAAAAACCCATCACACAAATTTGACAGCAGACAAGCAGGGCTGTGGATATTTATAATACATGCAATTAGTGTTTTGTGCTAATGAGAACAACTTGTCACTTAAAACTGATAGTAGATATTCGGTAGCATTTATAATGAGAACCAGGAAATTAACGAATATTTGTGCGACCTTCTCAGGTCGAAACCATTACAGATTCAATATGAACTATACCATGAGTTGTTCGATCGAGATGGGTGATAGACCACCTAAGAAATATCTATTCCAATCCAATCAGTTTCCAAGAGTCAGTTTCAGGACGGATTGTCTTAAAAGAAGGGTGTTTTTTTTTGTGAAGAAGGGAGAGAATCCTGTGACGAATCGACCAGTAGTGTTGTTCTTCTTTTTATTATCTGAAATGAGTGAATAAGCCTGATTTTCCGCTTATTTATAAAGTGAGACGTTTGTGTTTTCGTGTATCACGCCGTGTGATAACTGGGGTTTGCCGCATGACCAGGCAATTAGATTCGACGTAGACTTCCAGAACTCTGATAATCTTCGCCCTTGGAGTGAGCTGCACTTGTGAATCAACTTATCTTTATTTTTCATTTTTTTTTTGTAAATAGAGTTCTGTATATATGCATATAATGCTTGTAAATAAGACTTGAATTGTTCCCATGAACCTGGGACGTGATCCTCTTTTTGAAGCCGTTATAAGTCTAGCATAGGCCAAGAAGCTACGATATATATATATATATATATATATATATATATATATATATATATATATATATGTATGTATGTATGTATTTAGGTGTGTGTGTACTTTTGTGTTCGTATAAACACCATTAGTGGCCGTACATTTTGAATAGACTCTGCTTTCATTTGAATATACTAATTTTTTCAATTTACCTATTATTATTCGTAAAGTTCTTATTTGATTAATTTACTGCTTAATAAATATTTTTTTCAACTTCCATTATATTTTTTATCAAATAGGGATTAGATAGTAGATCTTACTGTCATGCAAATATAAAAATATTTTGGTTCTTACGCTATACATTCACCTATACAACATTGTTCGCAGACTTTTATTTATACTAAATCTTTGTAGACTGGAAAGGATATCGTGAAATATCTCCGCCCTTTTCACAAAAAATACTTACAGAAGGATTTTCGAAAACGTGAACCTGTCAGTACCAGCACGGGGCTGATATGTGTGAGATTACGGTAACCCTTTTTCTAAATCGAGAAAATATTTCTTGGAAATACGTTCTTAATCTCTGCAGGGGGTTATAGATATCTCGAAGAAAAGGTCTAGAGGTAAATAAAATGCCAAGAAAACATTTGTGTTATGTTCGATATTCTAATATAGAAAGTTGTTGTTTAAAATATTATTTTTATTTATACGGCATAAATTAGCTTTACTTTTGGTACAACTTTGTTATTACTAGAATAAAAAATTAATAAAATCACATTAAATTAAATATAAGGCACATTAGTGAAATAAATGTAGAAAGATTAAAACAGATTTCTGTTAATTGAATGTTACATATTGCCGATTTTATGACAACAAAATTTTTAATTTCAGGTACCATAAATATTAATTTTAATATCCACCTTATCCAATATAACAACTTATATCAACGCAACAATTTTTATGTTCTACTTTAAATCAAATTATCTAAGTTCTACTAAACATTACAACTTAGGACTGGTGATGTTTGGTTAAAAGAAGTTTATTTTATTTTAGGACGATAACTGTTGATGTTAAATTGGAGATAAAAAATGATTTTTAAGTTTTATCAAATATTAGAACACAAGACCGGAGATGTTTACTTCCAATAAGTTTAGTTTCCGATAAGATTTATATCAGATAAATTAAACACCAGTTCATTTAAATTTATACGATAATCTTATTATTACAAACTATTATTTATCTTATGAGTTTTTCGAAACGTAGTCCAAATGAGAATAATATGTATTTTGCATTAGTGAAATATAAGGCACATTAGTGACATAAATGTAGAAAAATTAAAACCGATTTCTTTCAATTCAGTATTACTGATTGTCGATTTTATGACAGTAAAATCTTTAATTTCAACTACCATAAGCAATAAGTTTAATAGCCATCTTATCCAATAAAACAACTTGAATGAACACATCAATCTATCAGTTCTACTCTAAATCAAATTATGTAACTTATATACCATGTCTAAATACTTTGGTCTGCACAACTTATTCCAGACACATGATAGCATGCACTGGTTAATATAAGTAGAATCTCATTTCGCTGCATTGAATTATGTATGAGAAAATTCCTCGACTTCTATCCATTGTAGCGAATAGCTCATTCTCATGACTAAGCGTAGCCTCTGGCAGTACAGAGAAACGATGCACTAGAGCACAACTAGGGTGGTTTGAGATAAGTGCCAGAGCCCCCAGGGGTTCCTCTGCTGACGGGGATGGTAAAGTGGTTGATTGATGGCTGTTTCCTTGGGCTCTGGGAAATATGGCAAGGTCATTAATGCTGATATTCATTTCCGATTGTTTTGGACAATGAATCTGGTACATAATATTAGAATAATTAGCGTTGGTACATAATGCTGGAAGATAATGCAACAAGAAAAGCACTAGTATAATAAACAGTGAATGAAGGACTCACAAAAAATCGATTTTTATGTCTTATTAAATATTACAACATAGGACCGGTGATGTTTGGTTCCAATAAGTTTAGTTTTCAATAAGATTTATATCAGATAATTTATACACCAGTTCATTAAAATGTATACGATAATCTAATTATTACAAAAGTATTCTTTATCTTATGAATTTTTCAAAAGTAAACCGAATGAGAATAATATGTATTCGGCATTAGTGAAATATAAGGCACATTAGTGAAATAAATGTAGAAGATTATACCGTTTTCTTTTAATTCAATGTTAGTCATTGCTGATTTTATGACAACAAAATTTTTAACTTTAACAACCACCAATAAAAATTTTAATATCCTTCACATCCAATAAAACAACTTGTATCAACACAATAATTTTTCAGCTCTACTTTAAATCAAATTACCTAACTATATACCATGTCTAAATTCTTTGGTTTCCACAACTTATTCCATATATGAAATCATGCGCTGGTTAATATGAGTGGAATCTCATTTCGCTGCATTGAATTACGTAAGACAAAATTCCTCCACTTCTATCCATTGTGGCAATTTCGCATTCTCTTGCCTAAACGTAGCCCCTGGCAGTACAGAGAAACGATGCACACCAGCAACTACGGTGGTTTGAGATAAGTGCCAGCGCCACCAGGGGTTCCTCTGCTGACATGGATGATAAAGTGGTAGATTGATGGCTGTTTCCTAGGGTTCTAGGAAATAATGGCAAGGACATTAATGCTCATATTTATTTCTCTATGTTTAGGATAATGAATCTGGTGCATAATATTCAAAGGAATTATTAGAGATGCAAGATAGTGGAATAAATGATGCTGGAAAGTATAGTAAACAGTGGATAAAGAACTCACAAAAAATTGATTTTTAAGTTCTATTAAATTTTAGAACATAGGTGATAATAGGTTTCAATAAGTTTAGTTCATTTTACGTCGATACTTGTGGATGGGAAATTGGAGATTAAAAAATTGAAAATAATATTGGAATAATTAACATTATTTTTACAAAATATTTCATTGTTATTACAAAATATTTCATTATTATTACAGAATATTTTCATTATTATTACAAAATATTTTATTATTATTACAAAAGATTATTATTGCAAAATATAGCATTATTATTTCAAACATTATTATTACAAAATATAACATTATTTTTACACAATATTATTTTCTTTATCAGGATATAAATGATATGAGAATAATATATATTCTGCATTATAAAATAAATGTAGAAAGATTAAAACCGATTTCTTTTAATTCAATGTTACTGACTTTCTATGTTATGTCAACAAAATTCGACACCATAAACAATAACTTTAATATCCATCGCATCCAAAATACCAAACGGTATCAGCACACCAATTTTTCAGATCTACTTTAAATCAAATTATCTAAGTTATATACCATGTCTAAATTCATTGGTCTGCCCAATTTATTCCAGACATAGCATAGCATCCGCTGTTTAATATAAGTGAAATCTCATTTCGCTGCATTGAATTATGTATGAGAAAATTCCTCGACTTCTATCTATTATAGCAAATAGTTCATTCTCATAGCAAAGCGTAGCCTCTGGCAGTACAGCGAAGCGATTCATTAGAGCAACTAGGGTGTTTTGAGATAAGTGCCAGAACCACCAGGGTTCCTCTGCTGACGTGGATGGTAAAGTGGTTGATTGATGGCTGTTTCCTTGGGCTCTGGGACATATGGTAAGGGCATTAATTCTCATATTCATTTCGAATGTTTAGGAAAATGAATCTGGTACAGAATATTGGAATGCATAGCGATAGTACATAATGTTGGAAGATAGTGCAACAAATAATGCAATGAATTATAATAAACAGTGAATGAAGGCCTCACAAAAAATTGGTTTTTAAATTCTATTAAATATTAGAAGATAGGACCGGTGATGTTTGGTTCCACTAAGTTTTATTTTATTTTATGTCGATAACTGTTGTTGTGGGAAATTGGAGATTTAAAAATTGATTTTTAAGTTATATTAAATATTAGAACATAAGCCAATTTCTTTTAATTGAATCTTACTGATTGTCGATATTATGACAACATTTCGTTTAAATTTTATACTATAATAACAATACTACATACTATTACTATAATACTATACTATTAATACTATACTATACTTAATACTATACTATTATTTTTCTTATGTTTTCAGAATATAAACCACAGGAGGGAAATATTTATTATGCATTAGTGAAATATAAATCGTGTTAGTGTAATAAATGTAGAAAAATTAAAACCGATTTCTTTCAATTGATTGCTACTCATTGTCAATTTTATGACAGCAAAATTTTCAATTTTAACAAAGATATATAATACTTTTAATATCCATTGCATGCAATGAAACAACTTCAATCAACACATCCAATTTTCAGTACTATTTTAAATCAAATTTTATAACATATATACCATGTCTAAAAATCTTTGCTCTGCCCAACTTATTCCTGACATAGGATAGCATGCGCTGGTTACCATAAGTAGAATCTCATTTCGTTGCATTGAATTATGTATCAGAAAATTCCACGAAACCATTGTAGCGAATAGCTCATTCTCATGACTAAGTGTAGCCTCTGGCAGTACAGAGAAACGATGCACTAGAGCACAACTAGGGTGGTTTGAGATAAGTGCCAGATCCACCAGGGGTTCCTTCGCTGACGTGGATGGTAAAGTGGTTGATTGAGGGCTGTTTCCTGGGGCTCTGGGAAATAATGGCAAGGGCATTAATGATCATATTCATTTCTGTATGCTTAGGACAATGAATATGGTACATAATATTGGAATAATTAGTGATGAAGCTAGTGCGATAAAGTATAATATGCCATTTTGACTGAAGGATTAACAAAGAATAAATTTTTAAGTTCTTTTAAATAATAGAACAGGGGACTATGACGTCTTGTTCCAATAAGTTTAGTTTATTTTATGTCGATAACTGATGATGGGACATTGGAGATTAAAAAATTGAATATAATATTGGAATAATTAGTAATATTATTTCAATAAGTTTAGTTCATTTTACGTCGATATCTGTTGATGGGAAATTGGAGATTAAAAAAATTGATTTTTAAATTTTATCAAATATTAGAACACAGGACCAGAGATGTTTGGTTCCAATAAGTTTAGTTTCCAATAGTATTTGTATGAGATAAATTATACACCAGTTCATTTAAATTTGTACGGTAATTTTATTATTACAAACTAATCTTTATCATATGAGTTTTTCGAAACGTATACCAAATGAGAATAATATGCATTCTGCATTAGTGAAATATAAGGCAAATTAGTGAAATAAATGTAGTATGATTAAAACCAATTTCTTTTAAATCAATGTTACTGATTATGGATTTCATGACAGCGATATTTTTAATTTCAGCTGCCATAAACAATAATATTAATATCCATCGCATCCAATAAAAACAACTAGAATCTAGACATCAATTTTCTCTTCTATTTTTAAATCACCTTATCCAACTATATACTATGTCTACATTCTTTGGTTTGCTCAGCAACTTATTCCAGACATAAGTATAGCATGCGCCGGTTAATATGAGGGGAATCTCATTTCGCTGCATTGAATTATGTATGAGAAAATTCCTCGACTTCTATCTATTGTAGCAAATAGCTCATTCTCATAGCTAAACGAAGCCTCCGGTGAAATATAAGGCACATTAGTGAAATAAATGCAGAAGATTATACCGTTTTCTTTTTTAATTCAATGTTAGTCATTGCTGATTTTATGCCAGCAAAATTTTAACTTTAACAACCACTAATAACAATTTTTAATATCCTTCACATCCAATAAAACAACTAGAATCTAGACATCAATTCTTCTCTTCTATTTTAAATCAACTTATCCAACTATATACCATGTCTAAATTCTTTGGTTTGCACAACTTATATTCCAGATATATGAAATAATGAGCTGGTTAATATGAGTGGAATCTCATTTCGCTGCATTGAATTACGTAAGAGAAAATTCCTCCACTTCTATCCATTGTGGCAATTTCGCATTCTCTTGCCTAAACGTTGCCTCTGGCAGTACAGAGAAAACGATGCACTAGAGCAACTAGGGTGGTTTGAGTTAAGTGCCAGCCACCAGGGGTTTTTCTCTGCTGACGTGGATGGTAAAGTGGTTGATTGATGGCTGTTTCGTAGGGCTGTAGGGAATATGGCAAGGGTATTAAAGCTCATATTCATTTCTGTATGTTTAGGACAACGAATATGGTTCATAATATTGGAAAGCATAGTGGTTGTATATAATGTTGGAAGATAGTGCAACAAATAATGCAATAAAGTGCATAAAACAGTGAAGGGAAAGACTCACAAAAATCGTTTTTAAGTTCTATTAAATATTAGAATATAGAACCGGTGATGTTTGGTTCCAGTAAGTTTAGTTTACTTTACTCGATAACTGATGATGGGAAATTGGAGATTAAAAAAATTGAAAATAATGTTGAAAAAATTAATATTCTTATTACAAAATAACATTATTATTCAAATATATTGTTTATCTTTTGTCTTTTCAGAATATAAACCACATGAGAATTATATATATTCTTGCATTAGTAAAAATAAATGTAGAAAAATTAGAACCGTTTTCATTTAATTCAATGTTACTGACACTAATATGTCAACAAAAATTAGACACCATTTTATTGAAATTCTATACGATAACATTATTATTACAAACTATTCTTTATCTTTTATTTTTTTTCAAAATATAAACCACACATGAGAATAATATATATTTTGTATTATTGATATAAATTTAGAAAAATTAAAACCGATTTATTTTAATTGAATGTTACTGATTTTATATATGTTACAAATTGCATATTTTATGACAGAAAAATTTTTAACTTCAGCAATCATAAACAATAATTTCAATAACCATCCCCTCCAATAAAGCGATATGCACCAACACACCAATTTTCAGTTCTTGAAATCAATTTATGTAACTATATACCATGTCTAAATTATTTCGTCTTGCACAACTTATTCCAGACATAGGATAGCATACGCTGGTTAATATGAGTGGAACCTCATTTCGCTGCATTGAATTATGTATGAGAAAATTCTTCGACTTCTATGTATTGTAACAAAATAGCTCATTCTCATAGCTCTCATCTGGCAGTGTAGAGAAACGATGCACACTAGGGTGGTTTTGAGATAAGTGCCACAGCCACCAGGGGTTCTCTCTGCTGACGTGGATTTTCAAATGGTTGATTGATGGCTGTGGAAAATGTGGCAAAGGGCATTAAAACTCATATTCATTTCTGTATGTTTATCACTATGAATCTGGTACATAATATTGGAATAATTTGAGTTGAAGATAATGAAAATAATAATGCAATAAAGCAGCATTGACTGAAGGACTTCGGAAAATCAGGGGAAGGAAGGGAAAATCGATTTTTAATTTGTATTAAATATTAGAACATAGGACCGGTAATGTTTGGTTCCAATACGCTTAGATTATTTTATTTTGATAACTGTTGATGGGTAATTTAGATTAAAAATCGAGTTTTTTAAACTCAAATTTCTTATTAAATCTCCCTTTTCCTCGCATTAATCCATCAATAATTACATCCCCTAATTTCCTATTAAATCTTATTTCCTTCCATTTTCCTATTAAATCTCTTTCCTCCTATTTCCTATTAAATCTCCAATTTCAATTTTAAATATTAGAACATAGAAATGTTAAAGTTTGATTCCAATAAGTTTAATTTATTTTGCGTCGGTAACTGTTGATGGGAAATTGGAGATTAAAAATGATTTTTCAAGAGAAAGATGCTAGTTACTTCAAAACTTTTTTAGCAATAATTAAAAATGATATAAAACTTTCAAGCTAATATATATATATATCGATTTGAGGGGATTATAATTAAAAATCCCACCTTCAAAATGCGGTAAAAAAAAAGCCTCTCGTCACATTGAGATCAAATTTGAACTGAAATCCTTGAAGAAATTCCAAAAAAGTTCCACTGATTTTTCTCATCCAATTTAGTATAATCTTGCCTTGATGGATGGGTTTTCCACTCGCAATGTCAACAGTGTTGGGTGCCATGGAAGTCATTTTTACCGTCAAAAAGCTGAAACTATCAAACCCATTGAACACTACAGTTAGTTTCATGTGCAACTCATTCCAAATACGTTGTCATTTCGATTCAAATTATGACTGGCAGCCGAATTCCCTTTCTTTATGCAGTTGACAGCGCCATCTATTAATACACTTTGTAACTGTTTTGGGTGCCGTACCGTTTCCCCCTTCTTCAAGTATCTGCAGTTCAAATTTGAATTCATTCTGAAGACTGGTTCTTAAGTGATTTTTATATTTAATATTAAAGTAATCGTTAAGAAGAAACCATGGCAAGCTTTTACACCAAACTTTCAGACAGTGATACTTTCATTTAAATCTGAAGGTGGCTATGATGGAAGTTATATTAAGAACTCTGTCATCATTACCATACAGTGAATGAATGGCATTATGTGCGATTCTATTATGGCAAATATATATAAAAATTGTAAGGATTCTTTTTTTATGTAAAAGTTGCCATCAAACAAGATGATATTTTATTGCCACTTCCATCAACCAGGCGTAATGCTGGTTGTGGTTAAAAACAAAAATTAGCTTTTATGCAAGTTATATATAAATTAGGTAAACACATTTAGGGTAACTGAAAAAAAGAAGATAACAAATGTTTAATGAGATCTCTACGGAAAAAAGCCTACATTAAAATGGTAATCCAACCTCTCTTGAGATTAATTTTTTGTTGACCATCGTAGTGCTGGGCATAAGCAAATAAGAAGGGACATTGCCAGCCATTTCGAAATAACAGTAATTTAGAAAATCGCATTCAGAAAAATTCGCATGCTATTTTCCGCAGAGAAAATAATTGCAGTTCTCTCTCTCTCTCTCTCTCTCTCTCTCTCTCTATCTCTATCTAGCTACTGAATGAAGCCATAGTCATTTAAATTGTTTAAATATGCTCAACATATTTTTTTGGTGACGTATAACGAATGCGTTTCATTAAATAGAATATCGTTTCATTATATAAATTATCGTTTAAAAATATTACTTATTGTTATATATTGTATTATATATTACTAATAAATAAATTATTGTTTTTTTCACTATTATTGAAAAACTCTATTAGGATAAATATTAACTTTTTAAAAGTATTATAAAATTAATTGCTAATATTATAAATGATATGAGTTCTCTTTATTATAATCAAATGGTTTACTTAACTCGTCCATTTTATTGAACTACATTAAAAAATGGACGGCAGAGCATCTTAATGTTTGCAAAATATTGAGTAAATATAATATTAATATAGTGAGTAAATATAAATTAATATAAATTGAGTAAAAAGCCATAGTAATTTAAACTGTTATAATAACTAAATATGTGCGACGTATTTTTGAGTGGCTTGGCGAGCGACAGTTAATTAAATAGAAAATATGGAAAATATATTATTGTGATTATCATATTTTAATATTTTTTGTATAATTTTAATATAGGATTATAAAAAACCCTAGTCCTTTAAGTTAATTATTTATTATTTATTGTTCTGGAACTCAGTACCGCAGGTTTCAGGTTCAAGTCAGCGGTGCCATGGATGTTTGTAGGGTTCGGAATCCATTTTAAGCTGTAGGTCAGGTCTCATATGACTGTTAGCGTTGGGTGTAGAGCTGACAATCCTACACCGTAGAAGTAGAAACACTTCTCGTCTCGAAATCTACCAGTAGTTAGACGCTGTTGCGCCAATGATGATGATTTATTATTAATTCATTATTTTTATGGCATATGTGAAATGATTTTTGCCTGAATTAGTAGAGGAAGAAAAATGAATTGAATAACAATACAAGCAAAAATATGTTTACAAAATATAACTATTGCCTAATGTAATTTAACATATAAGTAAATTAGATATAAATATGTAAGATTAGTAAATTAGATTTAAATATGTGCAACATATTTTTTTGGTGACATATAACGAATACATTTCATTAAATAGGAAATAATTAATCGAAAACATATTATTGTTATTTCATTTTTTTGTATCATTTTAATATCAGTTATAAAGAAACCCTGAAGTAGATTTACGTAGGAAAAAATATATTTTGATTCTTTTATAACAAATAATTTTTGTATGAATTAGTATTAAGGAAATGAAATGAATTGATTAATAAAACAAGCAAAAAATGAGTTTATAAACATAACGCTAAAGCCCTAAAGTAATTTGGTATAAATAAATCAGATTTTAAAGATATAAAAATTTTGTTTAGAACGATATATAAATAATCCAGCAATACGTAATGAC